>JBBPLD010000126.1:0-50749 GCA_038089555.1 Chalciporus chontae | reverse complement strand
TGGTCTAGACTCGTGCCTGTACCTGGTTATCTTTTGTTTCCGCATACTTCTTCCTTATTTATCCATTCTTTTGTATTATCTATATTCGGCTGATGGTCTGTGCGCATTCTCTAGTACCTATATAAACATCATGTATCTATCGCACACATCAGCCTAATCCATTCGTTGCATTCCTCGCAATTGAGTTTTGGGTGATCCCTTACTATCCTTTCCCTTTCCTTAAGTGTAAGGCACTTAGAGTCTCCGCCGGGTGAAGTGATTAAGTTCATAACAACCGGCGCATTGTGGTAATCGGGACAGAATTGAGCGAATCGATGACATTTCGTTCAAGTGCTTCTTCTGACAATGCACGGTCCTTCATTCGGTAAATGCGCTTTGCATATCCCCAGCACTGTTCAATGAAATTCAATTCACAGTGGAATTTAGGGAGGAAAATGACATCAACACCACGAGCCCGGCATGTAGTCTCGAGGAGTGATTCCACATTGACGAAGTCTGGCTGCGAGTACATGAGGCGTCGACAACAACAGTCAGTTCGGCCTTCGGGGCACTTGAAATCTTTACACTCTGCATGAAGTTTTGGAGCCTGAGTGTAACCACGCTCGAGAAGGATCTGGGCCATTCCCTTGAACCATCCAGCTTGTGCATGGCCTTGGGGGAAATAGAGTGGCTGAGATTGACCATCTGGGAAACGTGCATCGGCCATTGGAATCCTCTCTTTGATGGGTTTTCCGTCCCTTTCGAGTACAATCCTCCCATGTTCATCCTTCAAAATCCTTGATATTCCCCATGTTGCCGATGGATTCTTTGGCATCCTGCGAGCGGACAGTGCATCGTCCGCTCGTTTCAGATGAGTGGTTGCATTGTCGAAAATGAGGACGTGATCCTCATCAGGATAGTCTTGTTCCAGGATCTCCATCGCTGTATTGGCATGTGCCAATATATCTGCGTTGGTGAAGTACCCGTCTCGTGACTTCCCCACCTTGAACAGAATTTGTGCACTCTTCTTCCCATCACGAGAGCACAGCCACCCATAGTCTGCTGAAACGAAGTCGGCAACCATCAACGAAGCCCCTTCTCCCTTTGGCCGAGGTCGTGCACGTTCGGATGTGTGAACCCAACGAAGTTCACGTTGGTCATTAGCGTAGAAGGTAGATTCATCATGGAACCATACCACCACCTTGCGTCCAGTCTCGGACTCAGATGAAGCAACGGTGGCTACAATTATATCCTCCTCGGTGAGGCCATCCTGTTTCCACTTCCGCATTCGGGGTAAATAATGGTTCCATGCAGGCAAGAAGACATTTTGCCTGTAATACACCACATCGCTCCTCTCGTGCCCATCCGAATATTGTCCTTTGGGCTCTTTTTTCCAACGATATCCTAGCCGTTTCATCCATCGCTGGGCGGTTTTCAACGAGATTGTTTTCGTTAAGCCATGTCGTTGCTGATTTTCCGTAACATTGAGGTAGTCCACAAGGTCCTGGGCACGAACAAACTTGCCAATCGATTGAAGATGCAACTTGAGATCAGCTGCGAGCGACTCGTCATCGAGCCGGGAAAAAGTCCGTGACGTTGCACGAAATGGGAGGGCTTTGCGGTCCTTGATGTAAGCCTTAGCCCAGCTTCGAAGACAGCGGGACAAATAGACACCATGTGTCTTTCCAGTGTTTCGTGCAGCTTGATCTGCTGCTCGGACCCACTGGCCCCCAACTGGATTGACTGGAAGGGGCTTCCCTTCATCATCAACATTTGTATAGAGCCACAGGAACTCGCGAATTCGTTCGAGTCGCTCATGAAGGATCGGATTGAGGTTTGGGTCCTTGTAGCCCACCCCATTTGCTCGTCGAGGCTTCAGCATGGCCCGCAAATCTATCAAGGCTTTCCTCGCCTCTTCAAGACTCGGTGCTTGTCTAAGCTCGATCGCATAGTCACGACAAGGCATGCCATCATCGCTGTCACCATTTGAGTCTGTATCAGATGCAACCGCTTCTCCGACTGACGGAGCTCCCGCGGATGATGTCGTTTGGGCAGCTGTGTTGTCGCTGATGGGCAGGTCATTGGATAGAAGTGGTGGGTCGTAAATTTCTTCAATCGCGAAGGGAGACTGATATTTTTCGAAGTTTTTCCAGTGAATCTCAGTGACATCTACCATGTCCTCCTCGGTCCACACCTCCTCGACTTCTACCCGTCTCCTCACGCTGGGTTGGGTTTCCAGCACACTCTCGCGAAGCTGGGTCGGGTTCGGGTCAGCCGAGCGTTGTGCGTCATCGACTCGGATATTTCGGGTATCCACGAACGGCCGTCGAGCTTCCGAGAAGGGTTCTGAGTGGTCTCGCGGCGACGCACCATTCGAGGGCTGCACGTAGACATCAGCTGTGCACTGGACTGGCACAAAGCTGCAATCTCACCTCATCTGCGTGTAACGGCTGAAGACGAGTAGCCCTCGACTCGGAGTCGGTATCCTTGGGCTCGGAGATGAAGATCTCTGTTGTTTCCTCCGGAACCTGGGCCATCACTGTGTCGGGAATGCCAGCCTGAGGCTAAGCACAGTGAGTTGATTTTATGAGAGCAACACAAACATTGAGACTCACCATTGTGTTTTCATCATATTCCAGGTATTCGGAGGGCTTGGCTTTCTTCAATACTTTCCAGTTGGTAAGATTGGTGAGTCTCCGTTTCACCGCTCGCTTTCTGTCAACCATTTCTCAGTGGTTCAAGTTTATTCTTCGCTACAGCCTCCCTCAGCCTAGCCTCTATGACCCGCCAACCCTAACATGCCGATGCCCCGGCGCTCAGTGACGCTGAGTTTTACGACCCTTGCGGAGATCCAGTAATGTTCAATCCTTGCCTACCAGTCAAATTTTCACGGAGAAAACAAGTTATCAATTCATGCAATTTTCAGGAATAAAAAACGCGTCAAGAGACATGTAGAACAACCTTTCTGATGTCGACTGATGTACCACTTTCTCTCAATGTAGATATGTCGAATTGTTAACTTATTTACACATCGCTGTCACTCTCTATCACGTTTAGCACGTGATGTTCGTCGAGTTTGCATGTCGACTACCTTAGGACAAGGTCACTGCGAAATTGTAATTCTCGAAATTGCGAACGACAACAGACGTGTGATTCGCTCAGTTGGCGCGGGTCCAGGGGTCCTGAAGACGTACCAAATCCCATGATCAGGGCTAGCAGAAAGGATCTAGTTCGTAGCTCAGACTCAGAGTTTTTTCCTGACCATTGGACAACTGGGATAAAATATTATTGCAATAGCTATGAGGTGCAACATTTTCAGCAGAACGAGACAACTGGAAAACGCGCAATATTAATTGAACCCATAAGGTGGTAAAAATCATGATGAGGGTGTGGGTATAGCAGGAAGATCCATCATTATGAACCTAATTCGTCGTATCCAGTGCGAGATGCTGTGAATCATACCACCGAACAGGCTCTCTCCCTTCTTCTTAACAACACGAGAACGTAACTTGCGTGTTTTGAGGCCAGCTTGAATCACTCGAAATCGATCCGTGACCTGCTGCATCGTCGGACGTTTCGACGGGTCCTCCTGCACCATATCAGTTATCAGAGGCCGCATGAAGTCAAGTCCCTTCATGGTCTGGAAGAGTTGCTTAGCGGGGTCACACGATTCAAGTTGCATTTATGCTTACCTCAAGGAAATCCCTCCTAATCATATTCCCGATGTAGAAAACATCTGTGGGGAACGGATCACAGGGTTCGTCGGATTTCAAGAATTCTGGAACTTCCTTGTCTCCCCCAACAATCTGTGGTGCTCTGGGTTCTGACACGGAGGGGTCGAAGCGACGTGATATCCCGAAATCGATTAAAATATATCTTGGGCAACCTTCAGTCCGTGTTTTGTATCTTGCGCGACCTGAGTAATCTAGCTTCATCACTGGGTCGACAGGGTGGAATGTATCGATGTGGAGGTTCGTTGGATCTACCATGACATTGAAAGACGTGCAATCTCTGTTATTGTAAGCGAACTGAGGATTAGTAAAAAGGCACATCCGTCAAGTAACACGCACCGATGGGCAACACGATGTTTATGCATGAACCGAAGACCCTACGAAAATTTAGCAACTGACGGTGATGATGAAAACTTGCCCACCTCGAATAATTGTCGAAAACATTCCACAGCTTCTCCAATTGTGTCAAACGGATGTTCCATGTAGTATAGTAGGAGTGGCATGACGATGATATCGATCACCTCGTCTGCAGGAGCACGGAGTACCTCGTAGATTGGGACGCAATAGTTGTCACTTGAGCCGACGAGTGGCTCGGAAGAGAAGAATTGACCAATCTCGACTTCAAACGGATGAACGGATTTGTTGACCCGTTTTAGCACCACACGCGCCCCATCTGCGAGACGTGTAGCATCGAGGAGTCGACCCGGATACTGTGCTTTGATGAAACAAGAGTTGATGACCCGGCGTTGTAACACGCTCACCAAGGCTGGACGGCCATCCGCGCACATCCATCTGTTGTTCTTGGTTCCAATCCACGAAGGACTCCAACCTGGCGAATATCGCGTTCGGAGAAGATATCCACGTTGTTTGAACCATTCATAGCGATGGTACCACCACACCTCAAGATGATTAAGGTCGGGGTGGGGTCGTTGAACCTCCCCGGGCTCTTGGGGCTCAGGCTGAGCTGTGTCTTGTCCAGGTTCTTGGCCCGAGTTTCCCTCCATGGTTTGGTTGGTGACCTACGTGTTGAGGTAAACACACCTAGATAGGACATGTGTGGACCCCCAACCACCCATAATCAGTGCGGAGTTAATATAAGTCGGAAGTAAATTCCCAAATCGTCGCTCAAGATCTCAAGATCTTGGCAGACCCAGCGTGGTTGTACTTTCATGTTCTCATTCGATTAATGGTTCTTTTCCACGCAGTTCCTACTTAAACACGAGATATGGATATGCACGCCCTCAAGATACCCTCATCACCCCATTGTCATGCCCTCACAAAATCGACTCAACCTCCTTGTCCCTGGTGGGATTGGTACCGCAGGGACATACAAGAACATCGCCAACCGGTTTGTCAGGTCGGAGCCCAAGCAGGGATCGCTGAGCGATGGTCTCCTGCTACTCCAAATGACATCCGATGAACTCCACACAGTTCACAATATAGTGGCAGAGCTGCAATGTGGTTATCCGGATGGTTTCAGTGACCTTGAACTGCAATATCGTTTGTGAGTGCCTCGACTTCCGTGTCCTGCAGTAACTAACCAATGTATTGAAGCCTGAGAAATGAGCTGGAAGGGTTGCTGTGCGAACGAAGAAACACCAGCGTGTTGAACTTTACCAAGCGAAATCACATCCGACGCACCACGGAGGGTCTGTACAGGACCGGAGACAGACTCTACACAACAGTCAAGGTAACACTACACTGGATCTTATGGGAGAAAGCCAACAACATAATTAGGCAGTTACTAGCCACGTTGAGAAGGAACTTCAAGCCTTCAGAATCGCAAACGCTCAAGTAAAAGAAGTCGAAGGTTTCCTCAGCCCTTTAATCACATTACATATCTCTGATCCGGAAGTGTAGCCACGGAAATCGCCGCAAACGAACAAGTGATGGGAATCTCCCTTGACCGGTCCCTTCCAGTCGACCCAGAACAAGCATCTACGTTCACGCACGACAGTTTTTTCACGGCCCTCGATGAATTATCCACCGATTCCGAGTCAATGTATCTTGGTGATGCTGATGATCATAGCCCTCGTAGGATGGTCCTTCGCTTGACAACTGTCGTAGCTAATCGGATGTCCGCTCTCAGCAGGTAACATTTCTGCCTCTGGCGTCGTGTCAGGTGCCGAACACATGATGCCCGAAGCCTCGAGTGTTCTTGCGTCAAGGGTTGATAGCGCCACAGTTGATGGTTGGTTACAGGACCGACCGACTCATGGTAGTCTGGCTGGAGGAGCCGTCCCTGGTTTCGGTGCTGCCCCGCGAAACGGCACATCTTCATCCGCCAGTCCAGTCAACAGGACTCGTAATCAGACAATCCCTCGTAAGGTAGTCATTCTTTTGATAGATAAAGGCTAACTCGATTACAGTCCATGTCCCGGATCCAGTTGGAGGCGACATCCCTGACTCCAGCTCCCACCCCGGTGTTCAAAATGTTCCATCTGGGTCATCACCTACTGTGCCACACCCACCTAGCAATTATCTCGCTCGTAAGACAATCATTTGTTGATGAACGCCCAGGCTGATCGCCGGTCTGCCATAGCGGGCGGAGCAGGCCAACCGGCCCTCCAGTACATCCTCTATAATTATGGTAATGTAATCTTCCAAGACTCTATGATCAGCGCAAACGCTGCGAACCCAGTCCTGATGAAAGATGAAAGTAACAACGGACGTAAGTCTTGCGAATCAGCCACCAACTCGTTCCACAGCACGATTTGAATCCCCATCTTGCCAAACACATTCTGACTGGTAATGCAGCACCAATTTTCCAACATGCCGGTCTAGGTGCTCAGGGCGCTGCATATCCCAGTGCCCCCACTCCCCGTTTGCCAGCCCGTCATCCAGGGGAGCCTAATCCTCCCCCGAGTGGACCGCCGGGGCAATCGAGCGCCTTCCATGACTTTTCGACCACCCCTGACGCTTCCCATGACTCCAATTTGTATACAACAATCGATGGGGAGATTCACGGACAACACTTGGAGGTACCTCATTTTATCCAGACCGCTGAAGTTCTGCGAGAAACAACCAAGTCGCATGTCATAAAGATCGTGCAGGAATTCAGCGGCCTGTCAGACAGCGAAAAAGAGGTATGCATAAAGTTAGTCCGGGATGTACCGATTCTACCAGTACGATGTTTCATGATATCTGCTCCTTGTCCAGCATGTTATCTCACATTCCATCCAGGGTTTGGTTGCTCACATTTACATACATTTGGTTGTTTGCCCTCGTCGTGGGCGGGTTTTCAAGGATGACTGGAAGAAATATGTATTGGACTTGGAAAGGGAAGTAAATTACTGGCAAAGAAGAGGCGGAACACAATGTGTTTTGTTCTATGACATGGTAAAGTCGAGTCTAACCCAGATCCTCAATGCAGTATGTTCTTTCCTTTCGCGCCCGTCGTTCAATTCAGTTGATAGTGTTCAGACCAAGGTTCTGAATGAACAAGATAAATGCAATTCGGCACTGCTAAACGGGACGATGCTTATCGAACAAGATATCCAGAATCTGGCGGCGCTGGCAGCACTATGCATCACTGGGTCGGACAAGGATAAAATTTTGCGTGCCGAAGAAAGCGAAGCAGCTGTCCTAACAAAGCTTCTCCTTGCTGTAAGTTCTTCCATCAGGCTTTCGAGCCGCTCTCGGGATGAGATACTGACTTACGTGTTTAGCTGCTCGACGCTGGCGTCGAGCTCGACGTATGGTGTCGGCGGTGCTTATTTGACGCTCTCATCTCACTCACGAAGGTCACCGGACACTGTCCACCGGGTCTCTACTTAAACCAGGACATAATCAGCGATCTCGTGCCATTTAACCAAGGCGGATTTGGCCTCGTATACAAAGGAAACATTGGTTCCCGGGTAGTCGCCGTGAAGTATCTGATACGCGTCGATCATGCAGGTTCACATGATGATAGTGATAAGGTGATATGGATTCTCATGTTCGTTAGCTAACCGCTCATTGATGTTGACATGTTACCATTCAGGATCTCTGCAAGGAAGCGATCGTTTGGAGACATCTGCGGCATCCTAATTGTCTGCCATTGTATGGGGTCTACAGGATCCATGGAATGGATGGACCCCCTGCACTGGTCTCCCCATGGATGCACCATGGAACCCTCTTTAACTATCTCAAGAGCACTCCCACTGCGAACCGCACGGTATTGGTAAATAAGGTTTTCCCTCATTGTGCGAAGTAGTCTCATCAATTATGTAGATATTGGATATGGTCAGAGGCCTGCATTACCTGCATTCGATGCGACCCCATGTTGCTCACCGCGATATTAAGCCAGTTTGTTTACTTTTACATTATCTTAAGTGTGTAGGCTCACTTTACAATTGCAGGATAACATTTTGGTCACGAAGCAAGGACGTGCCTGTCTCGCAGATTTCGGGCTTGTGTCGGTTTTCGATATGGACCCTCAGTTCCGTACCGCCACCGCCCAGCTCAAGATGGTCGGCACACCGAATTATACGGCTCCAGAAATCCTCGTTGCAGAAACTGAGGAGGATAAACGCAAGGTGAACAAGCGATTGAGCGACATGTACTCTTTGGGCTGCACAATCTATGCAGTAAGTAACTCGCTATGGTCCCGGAATGTCAGGTTTCATCGAATGTTGTGTAGACCTACACTCGTCAACACCCCTTCCACGGTGTTCGTCCAGAGGTGATTCGGGCTAGAGTTGCATCCGGTGAACGCCCACCGTTCCCAGATGGCCAAATATCGCTCGACATGTGGAGCCTTGTCGTCAATCTTTGGAGTCCGAAGCCATCCGCGCGACTTACGACTAAGATGGTGCGAGCGTGGATGGAGATCATAGCTGAGAACGAAGGTATAGACCCCAGTCTTCCGGGCTTTGAGGAGGAGTGGCTTTGGCAGGGATCGCAGACTGGTGGGCCGTTGTTTGTTGCTTGACGTGAATCGGGAATTTGGGCTCGGAGTGAACTGCGGGACCGTCCGTTCATTTTATGGGATTTCTTTTGGACAACTGTTATTATATATTGTGTAGCAACCGACAAGTCTAGTCCTACGCAATACACTAGTAAGGCGGGCGTCAGAGAGGTCCGGTCCGAGGAAAGATGCACTTGCGCACGCCCTGTTGTAACAGGGGGTGTGGGGCGTCTATCGACGGCTTGCCTCATAGATCCGACGGGCTGGTTACCAGACGAGGTGTGGGGCTCCGTAAGCTATCCGGTGTCCCCGCTGGTATCTACAGGGGGCCTTGATAGGTTTATACCCACTAAAACCTCAGGGTTCGTAGCCCAATCGTATGATTGAGAGTTGGGGTTTTGTAGTATGTTTATCCATGTGTTCGTCACCGTGACCTTGCTCGTATATATAAGTGGATGTCTAGCTGGGCCGTTATTTTATTGAACCATCTTGTTTTAGTCGCGACCTTCGTCTCAGCAGTGCGTCATATCATCTCGTGTCTCTACTCCTGTCGTTACGTCTCATGAATCATTTTATTAATGTCCATCAGTGGCCTAGTTCCCGACCGAAACTGCTAGCAAGGTCCGACAACGAACATGGCACGGGAAATCGTCATAGTGAAGTAAAACGCCAGAGAGTCCAATCAATTGAGGAAACAACAGTGGCGGCGGAGAATTCGATCCCATGCATCTCCATTGTCCGAGCCGCTGAGTCGAAATGACTTGAATGAAATATGATCTTTTGATCTCCGAAGAGTCGCCGGGTCGGGTCTCCACTGGCAAGCTCGATCGTTTTCTGCAAGTAAGTGGGTCCCACCCCACTGCAAACAATAGTCTTCATGACAACCACTGGCAAGTGGCACAAGCGACGATACATTTGATCGTGCTATCGTGTCTGCCCTTTTTTTGTTTGTCGTGACCGTGACTTATTCTTAGTTCGGTATGCAAGGACGACAGAACAAGAATGCGGCGCCACAAGTGACTCTCTATAAAATGGAGGGACTTGAGAGAGGGGCAGGGTATTATCAACAACCCCCCACCATCGTCGCCACAGATCCTTTTAACCGTCACGAGAACATGCTCCCCAATTTCAAGTTACCTATCGACATTCGCCTACATCTCGTGGATTGGGTGAACTGGCTCAAGTCCAGGTCTGACCGCGGTCACTCCAGCAGACCCGAGGCGATGGCAAGCGGCGTCGAGCAGACATGCATCAATTTATCAAAGTCTTTTCATGGTCTCATTGAAGATATGATCAGACCCCTCCCTAGGATCTCCTCGTCGCAGCGAGAGGAGTTCATGCAGAGAGCAAAAACGTATGTTAAACTGGCCTCAAACCAATATCGAGTTTCGGAGCTAATGATGAGTGCAGTATTAGGCGAACGCTTGAAGAGATTTCGAGGTCGGACTCGGCACACGTAAAGAAGCATGATAAGATTGCGCGTCTGATGAATGATTCCAAAGTCAGTCCGTTCCTTACTATTATTACTGCTTCTGACGTCATATTTTGAGTAGGAACTTGAGCTAGAGATATCGCAGTTCCACATCTTTGCGACGTCTCGCCCTAGTATTTCAGACCGGAGGAGTCAGCCTGTTGTGCAGGGAACGAGTGTCTTTTATTTACCAACTATCGACGTCGATTCAGCGACCTCAGTCCAGATCGTTAGCAAACGCGACGAAAGCAGGAACGAAAATCCCGAAACCTGGGTGATTCAGATGCATTCCCTGAATACATCAGACAACACCACCTCTCCCGTATGCCTCATGACGGTGTCGGAGATATTATTGGATTGCCGGCGGTTGGTCGATAAGCTGCAAGCTTCATGGCATGGAAGCCTATTAAAAGAGCGATTTCAACTTGAACAATGGCACGTCGCCTACATACAGTGAGTTCTGCTATCCTGTGTGTGTTGATGGAGCGTACTAGCGACGTGCATAGACTGTTCAAGGAAGTTCGGACGAGCGTAAAACATGTGTCAGCCTTCCCTCTTGCACAGGATGAGGAAGAATTGGTTCGAAAGATGTTTACAATGGCGATGGTCAGCTCATTTCCCCCCTAGTTTCACTGATGCAGGTGTTGACAACACATTTGTTCAGAAACTATGTGACTATCTCAGAGTCGCGGTTGGATTGTTCGTCATGGCGGAGCTCAGGCTCAATGTATTTAAGCTTAGTGTCTACCAAGAAGCCTCCACTAGTAATTCCAGCAACGGACGGAAGACTCAAACTCAGACTGCAGTGGAGGAAGGTATATCAGATGAGGACACACATGTGTGTGAAACCTGTGGTACTATGCCACCGGCCTCAGCGGCGATGAACCCCAGTCGTTGATGCAGTCATACTCACCGCCAAATGGGTTTACCGGGCTGATATTCAATCAGTTGTTGGTGGAGTTTACGTAGTTTGCTTAACTCCAGTTGAAGCTGTATCACTAGTTCTGCTATGTCGATATCTACCCAATATACAAGTAAGACATGGATCCGGTGCACCTGCGATGCCGTATCCGAGGACGTTCGGAGGGAATGCAATCGCAAGCCCTTGGACCTAGAGTTTGGGATAGAAGCGTGAGTGCAGGCTAACGCACAGCTCCGCTCTGTTAGGTTCGAAGTTGCAAGGTGGATTCGGAGAAGCGCCACAGGTTTCGTTCTAATACTGTCACTTGTCCCCCATTCGACCCTACACTTTTTTGTAGTCACTACACGACACTTGCGCATGTTCATTAGAAGTGATATTTATGGGCACCGAATTGGGGTAAGGTGATAGTACGGATTGCGCCCAGGTGTGACTTGTGCGTGTTTTCCTGTTCAGATTCAGAGGATCGTTCAAGTTGATTGTGTCCGAGTTAGGGGTATAAAAGGGCAGCCCATACCCTCGACCTTCCACCCGACCGTCACAAAACTCTTACTACTATGCCTGACCTGACAATAATCAACAACCTTGAAGAACCTATCCACGTGGCTTTCTTCATCACAGCGCCTACGCATTGGAAGAACCACCTTGGTCCCAATGAACGTTGGACGACTCATCTCCCCACGCTCCCTCTCTACTTCCAAGCGAGGTGGGTGGAGCGAATCGACCATGACCACGGGGTTTATCGCTCGCGCAAGTTTTCACCGGAGGAATCGTGGGAGATGGGTGCCACGATTGGGTTGGCTTGCGCTGCCGGAACAGCATCAGTCGTTACCGGCGCAACATCCTTGATAACTGGGTGGGAAGCTGCGGGAATGACCATCGCCACACCTCTCATGATGGCCGCCAGTGCCGGTGAGGTGTTTCTCGTTTTTAGTCACTGCTCGCTTACTTAGGTTCGATTCGAGGCGGCAACAGATATGCTACTATGGGGCAAGATTCCAAACTGTGTGAGACAAGGGTTTGGGTTCCCTGGTTCGAACACAAGGAGTATTCTGTCAGACTGGTCGATGGTGGTCGATGTGTTTTGTGGGACGTGAAAGAAAACAGGCAGGGTTAGTTGATAGATAGGGGTTCTATCATGTGACCTGTCATGTGTCAATACGCGATACACGAACACAGCCACCTGCCCTCCCTCTCTCGTTCTGCCATGCCCCCTGGAACGCCCTACCACTCGTTTGCTCTCCCCTATCCAATCCGCGTCGACTGTTTCACGGATACGCTGCAAGATCTCCCATCTCCATATAATAGACCCCCGCTGCATCTCCTCACTCACACCCACTCAGACCACATCCAAGGACTCGCATCCAAGTCATTCGGATACCGCGTGATATGTTCACAGGATGCGAAAGAGATGCTGCTCAGACACGAGGTGTATGCGGAGAGAGCGTTACATGATCATAACTACAGAGCGGAGAAGAAAAAGACGTTTGGGCATCTGAAAGTTGATCCCTATGTGATGCCAAACGGACACACGTTTTACACGGGGTCGAGGGATCTACTCGTGGGTTGGTATAGACGCTCAGGGTTTCTGGAACTCATTCCGTGGACAGCATGCGGTACCCCTCAACACGCCGACGCAGTTCGATCTATCCGACACGGAGACGGTCACCGTTACCCTCCTCGACGCCAACCACTGTCCAGGTTCAGTCATGTCTGTTTTACCACGTGCTCTCTCTTCCTATAACTGATCCCACTGATCCCAGGTTCCTCATCGAAGGACCCCGAGGTTCGGTTCTCCACACAGGAGATCTCAGAGCAGAACCTTGGTTCCTCGCATCGCTCACACGAAACCAACTCCTTCAGCCTTACCTCGCCACATCTGTGGAGGACCTCCGCGTATTTGTAGTTCGGAGGGAAGGTACTCTGCCAGAAGCAGCGGGCCTCGTCAAGACCCTTGAAGCCATCTATCTCGATACAGCATGTCTCCTCTCCCCCGTCGTCGTTCCCAGCAAGGTGCAGTACCATTTTCGCTGTTGGATCCAGTCATCCACACTCACACGCATTTGACAGGAGAACGCTGTTCGAGGACTGGTCGAACTCATCGCTCTCTTCCCGGCAACGACTCACTTTTTCATTAATTGTTGGACATGGGGCTATGAAGACATTCTCAAAGCCATCGCACGAGCTTTCAATTGCCAGGTAACCACGCGTGTATGCGCATATATGCGTCTCTCATCACACTGACCACGCATAGATCCACCTCGATCGATACAAATACGCCATTTACACTCACGGCTCTGATCCATTTCTAGGCGCCCTTGGCACGCGCGACCCAGCCTCGACGCGTTTTCATGCGTGCGAACGATTCGACCGGTGTTCGTTCGTCGATGTTCCTCCGTACGACCACACCGCCAAGAACACTGTTGCGCCGCTAAGCAAGGAAGGTAGGAAAGTCGTCTACGTCAACGCTGTTACCATGAGTTGTGCGAAATGGGAGACATATCGGGCGACTGTGAAGAGACAAGTGTTGATGGGTGAGAACGTCAATTCCTTGGTAGGTCTTTGTTATTCGCTAGCGTTGGCCTTGGTGCTGACTGTATGCGTTCGTGTGGACAGCTCGTCCCACTCAGTCGCCACTCTACACTCCCTGAACTTCTTAACTTTGTGGCGCTGTTCAAACCATATCGAGTGGTTCCTAATACCCTGGATCCAGAGCTGAAAGGATTAGATTGGGGTGCGATGGCAAGGATGTTCGAGGGGTGTCTCACTCAAACTCCGTCGTCGGCTACGGGTGTAAAAGGCGTAGCGTCGATCACTGCCCCGCCATGCCCCCTCATCAGGCATCCGAGCGTTATGGCTATTCAGGGGCCTTCCTTTGCATTGGGTAACCACGCGACATTGACAGTGGATATGGAGAAGGATGCAGATGCGGCGTATGCGAACATCGTCGGTCCGAACGAAGTCGCAGATAGATGGGGTGACAGGGGTGGTAGGGGCGGTAGGATGGGAGTGTTGAGGGCGTGGCTTGGGCGACGTGGTCGACGAGCTATCGAGACGAAGGAATGGGTTGATGAACATCAAGACGAGGAGGACGTCTCAGACAACCCCTTGACGGGGGAAGAAGAGAAACCTCGTCCTACCGCTGGTCCGAGCAGACTCGCGGGGAAAGAATTGGCATCTCGACGATATGCGCAGGACTCGGATGACTCGTCGGATGAGGGTGGGTCGGATGAGCATGCACGTGTTGCGTGGCATTTTTTTGGAGGGGAGATGGGCGACAGGGTGACGTTTCCAGTGACGGAGGCAGAGTCTCAGGTCCCTGATGGGGTGGAAGGGGAAATAGGACCGGGTGGGCTACTGACCCCAACGACGTCGCCCTTGCTGCCCTTTCGTCACCTCGAGAGTTCCAATCCCGACACCGATATTTATACCAAGGGCAAAGAGCGAGCTCCCGATGGCGATGTCTTTTCAACCCCCATGAAACGCCCAGCCGCGCGAACGGACACCGAGCCCGTCATCACGCCGGACCGCGCGTCACTGATA
The DNA here is from genome assembly GCA_038089555.1 of Chalciporus chontae. NCBI lineage: Eukaryota > Fungi > Basidiomycota > Agaricomycetes > Boletales > Boletaceae > Chalciporus > Chalciporus chontae. The sequence goes on along the minus strand of JBBPLD010000126.1, from coordinate 36,218 downwards.
CGTTCGTCACCCGGGTTGTCGTTCGCGTCTGCATGTACGTCCCCGTTCGTATCCTTTGAGGGTGTTGGAGGTGGGGAGGTGAAGCCGTTTGTGAGGATTGAAAATGTCGATGTGGGGATAGAGGATGGTCACGAGGACGCCATCGCGGATGAGGGTATGGCGTGTGACCAACCGACGACACCGTCGCGAACCCAGAGCCAGGGACTGTCCACGCCTCGAGTTCGTCAACGATACGCGTCGGCATGTGCAGTGGAAGCGGAGAACGTGGACGTGAGCGAGGGAGCGCCAAGGACTCCTAAACGGAGAAGGGTCGAACGAGAAGGGTCTACGCGGGTATTGATTGGTTCAAGTCCAGAAAAGGGCAAGGAAGAGGGTGTCGGTGTCGTGCGTACGCACACCGTTCCTGTCATACAGCGCGATGATACGGGACCGAGCGTTCATGCCAACGCAACGATCACCTTTCCGGTCCGCAAACGCATCGGGATTGCTGGAGAGTCTTTTGGGAAGACTATTTCTGCTGTGGCGTTGACATCGACTTTGGTCTCTATTCCCGCCCCTACCTCGACCTCGATGTCGATGTCGATGTCGACGTCGGTTCTCGCCGTTACGTCGGAGGGGCAACCTCCGGTCAGTCCGAGGACAGCAGCGAGGAGAGCGGAGCGGGCGGAGCGGGCGGAAAGGAGAAGGATTACGGATAAGCTGAGGCTTGCTCGGCCCGATTTAGTCGTCCGTCGCGGGTCCTCGAGGAGTGGGGGCGAGAGGATGAACAGCAACGACAAGTCCTCCTCAGCCATATCGATGACCTCGACATCCGCATCTACATCTACATCGTCGCGCGCGGAACGGCGATCGAGATTGATGACCGACGAAGACTCAAAGATGGATTGGGAAAAGAGTCGGGAGTTGGCTGGGAAGGTGAGGGAGGCGGTGAGGATGGGGAGGAGTGCGAGGGATGTGTTGCCGAGGTTGGAATGTTTGAAGCAGTCGAAGGTGTAGGAGTAAATAGTTGGTGCTAACTTGAGGGATGGATGTGGATTTCGTATTTTATTCGAGTGTAATACCTACTACAGTACTGTAATAGTTGCATGTGTAGAGGGGGTACTTTGTAATGAAAGGATCTAGAGATCTATCTGGTATTCGAGGAGGCTGTCCCCCAGATGTTCCGATGTCCCCCCACAGGCCATCGGAACACATTCTGAGCTAGGGCGGCAAGGTACAGAGTCGTCTGACTCGAACGTCCGCAATGGGATCATGGCAAATCGGGTCAAATATTCACGGACTATCTTCGTCCTCCCCAGAACAATCTTCAAACGATTGGGGTGATACATGGAGATAAAGTGCCAGGCTGTGCACTTCCGTTGACAAGTACAAAGCTCCGAGTCTGACTCTGATAGTAACTTGAAACACACCTTCATCATGTCTTCTGGCGAACTCAAGCCCATCGTTCTTTACGATATCGCGTGTACTGATCAAGGACGTCCGTGGTCCCCAAACACAATGGTCACGAGGTATGCGCATGTCCTCAGGCTTTTGACTCTCGCAATCAGTCACTGACGCCTCGAGGAGATATTGCCTCGGATACAAAGATCTCCCGTTTACCACAGTTTGGGTCGAGTTCCCAGATATTGCACCGTTGCTCCAATCCAAAAACCTCACCAGCGCTACTACCGACCCCCACGGTCCTGCTGCCTACACCCTACCTGCGATCGACGATCCGAATACAGGTACTATCCTGATGGACTCTCTCAAGATCGCGGCGTACCTCGACGACACGTATCCGGATAGACCAAAGGTGATGAGTGACGAAGCGAGAGATCTGTACGAAAGGATGGGTGATAGGTTGAAGTTTCGGTCTGCAAGTTCTGGAGGCGAGAGGGATATGGAGGCGTTGTTGGCGATCATGCTATTTGGTGCGGAACGACTGAATCCCGTCAGTCAGGAGTTCTACCATCGCACACGTACGTCACGTTTTGGTGAGCGTTGGACCTCGCTCGTCGAGGCTTCCAAGAGAGAGAACGAACGTGCGGGGTTGATGATACAGGCCGTCGGTGCGAGTAAGGCGACATGGGAGAGGTTGGAAGAGGTGTATGATGAGAAGCCTGGGGAGTACGTACTTGGAGAGCAACCATGCGTGTTTGATTTCGCGGTTGCGGGGAGGGTTAAGTATGCTGTAGATGGACTAGGGGAGGCGGTTAAAAGGGAGGTGATGGAAGGGAAATGGGGAAGGTTGCTGGCAAGTCTAAACGAGTATTTCAAGCATTGCTGACGCGACATGAGAGGCGGAGAAATTACTACATAGTGATCTTTGTATTGTTTACGAAGTTTTGAGGTGACGCTGTGTACATGGAGAGGAACAATTTGTGCTTGGAGTGAAAACGGATCTAGACAGGGGTCAATCTTCCGCGTACAGAACTTTCCTCAAGAACGGGAAATTTCAGCCTACACCCCGGAGCTATATTGAGGTACATATGCTATGGCTCGCTGCTGCTTCCCCACTACATTCGACCCTCGAAGCCCCGTGCGAGATTTCTGTCGGAAGCAGAAGTAGCTTGTTCGTGGAAGAGATCCTGGAGAATGCGGACAACAGTTGGGTCTTGGAGAAAGGGATATGTCCGGGACCGGATTCGTAGATGCGTAGATGGAGGTATGGATCGCAGGTGACTTTGAGTGAAACACGGAGGTCCAATAACAAGGCCCGTTCCGGGCACCCCTGGACCCCCATCTGATACCCACAATACACTCACGCACAGTCTAGATCCCTGATCACCCAAACTTACAACTGAACCCCATAGCCGCGTCCCATCTGCTCTGTTGTGCTGCAACCATGGCCATTCGTCGGGGCTGTACACATTGTCAGTTGAGATTCGTGCGAGATCGAATGGATGACTCACGGTACCTGATCTACGACCTCGTTATTTCTGATATTGGAATTCATCATTGTCCAGAGCGAGAAATTGACATAAACACCGTCTTCGCGCCTGGCACGGTGTAAAGAGCTTCGGCCCGAAAGCCAACTTCCAGTGCGTACGAACAGGCCCTTGGCGAGTGACCAAGGCGGGCGGCTAACCAACTCCTCAAGGGACTGAGCATCGATCATTCCCTTATTGACCGTGCCCTCTTGACTCTATCTGCTACAAAGTAATTTTAGTCCCGTGACGGTCTTGCATAGTCGAATTCTCATCGGCATGGGCCACGCTTTTATCCGTTGTTGTTGATTTGGTCCCTAGGTCGAGTGAAAGGTTGAAATGGAGCCCCGGTACTTACTGTGACTCGTACTTTTTGTAATCAATGTATCATGTTTGGACTGGTGACGCAAAATGACCTAGAGATGCAATCAAAAAAAGATGACGCGAAAACACTGCGGCTGATGGCCTCGGGGGAAAAAGAAGGCTGTACTATTCGAGTCGGAAAAAATGAAGTACACTGGCATTTGTAATCACACTTTGTATCTTTGTCAGCTTGCACCTACTTTAGGGTTAGGGCTTAGATAAGTTACCTAAGCAATGAGGATTGCGAAGCTGACACTTTGGCTTTGGATACTAATGACTTGAAGCTCTTGCACACAGACTCCCACTTTGTACACTTATCCTTCTCTAAACCCACTCACTACCACCACAAATCGTCGAAAAGTTGTTCGAGCCATGTTTCCGGTATTTGGAGATGTCAATGAGCGAAGGCGGCGCGAGATCAACTTAGGAGGGTCGACCTCGGTGTCGTCACAAGCTACGATCTTGAATCAAGCAAGAGCGCGAAGGACCGAACGTGAAGCTCTGCGTAAACGGGAGGAGAATGCCACCAGGATACAAGCATGGTGGCGTGGCGTCACCGAAGCGCGACGTGTTCGACAAGAATTGCGACAGGTATTCCAAGAGGACGTCACTAGCCTCACGGCTCTGCGATGTCTTGTCCTCATTGGGCAGGACGAGGAACTTCTCTCTCAGTGGTCGGAGAGGACATCTCAAGATGATAGTAAGTTGATATTCACGGTATCAGTGCCGTCTGACCGAGAAGGATAGAAGTGCTCTTTGGCCCAGCAAGGGGTTCGGACCGGGACCATTGGATAAATCTCATATGCCGCGTCGCGACTCTATTGCTCCGGTCCGCGGAAATTCACTCGGAGTGAGTTTTTCAACAGGAAACATTGCACTATTTGCTCATCGTTGTTCAGCGCGCCATCGGTTGTGCCACACCTCCGGGTTCTGTGCAAACTCCTCGATACGTCATCAGCGCTGCGAGTCCTCGGTCCATCCGGACAAGACATACCGATTTTGGTATCAAAATGGGTCGTCGAGAAGAACATCTACCAATACCTCGGACGCGCTATATCATCAATTGTCAGTCAAAGCTATTTCTTCTAGCTGACGTTTCTCAAACTTGCTTGCAACAGGTACCCGAATCAAAGAATAGTCCATCCCTCCCATATCTGGTTAGACTTCTGTATCTCCCTCTGAATAACTTTCCGCCCTCGGCGGAGTCGTTCGCCCAAGCTTTCCAGGGTTTGATCACACAAGTCTTTGTAATCCCTCTGCTCCCCTACCGTATCCCTCTTCCATCACTCTCAGAATTATCTGCACGACTTCCTCTTGCACACTTCCATGTACTACCATCATACATTCCCAACCTCATCTCTGTCACCTCTACATCATCGCAGGTCAATGTCGTTGCAAACTTACTGGTCTTCACCCCTCCGCGATATACCACTCTTCCTGCATCGTCTCTGAGGGCTTACTTACAGCTCCTTTCTTCTCTGTTTAACGCGCTTCCAACTCACGCTTTGGAACCTCCACTCCCTCAGGAATCCAAAGTGACAGCCTCATGGGCAGATGAAAGTGACTCTGATTCTGAAAGGCCTCCCCGCGCCAATACCAATGGCTTGCGACCTGTTTTGCCTCTCGACGCGAGGACCCGCAAGAAGCTACAACTTTTGCCAACCCCGACTCATCTGAACTCTCTTTTGAAAGTCGCGCAGCATCATCCAGAATTATTGCCAGACCTGGTGTCGATGTTCTTGAGCCTCAATATAGTCTGGCCTTCCAGGAAGGACAAGGTACTTGGCACTCTACTCCTGTACGGTGGCGGAGGTCTCGTGCGCGAGATATACCGTGACTTTGTACGAGCCACACCTCTTGGCCGGGACGAGAATCTTTCATCGCTCATGGGTAAGAGATTATTCTATTCAGTTTGATCCGTCCTTAACTCTCTTCAGATCGCTCCCTCGGTCCGTACTGGCCGCCCTTACTCCTCCTTACCGATCTGTACACACAGTCACTCCTCACCATGGGCGACGACGAGTTCTTTTCCGGTTCTCGTAGCTCGCTCACGCTCAATGAACTTATTCCATTTTCAAGGACTCTTTTTAACGTCGCATTCACGTTGTATTGGCGAGAGGATCAAACGAAACTCCAAGACGCCACCGTCCCTGGCCTCGATATCTCGTGGGAGGGCGTACGCGACAGGATAACTAAATGTTTACAAGCGATCCATGCTAGAGAGTGCGGTCGTTCGTCACTTACTTCTGTGCACTTGCTCATCCCTCTTCGATAGCTCTCGGAGACCATTCATGCCCAAAGATCATTGGCATGTGAGCTCCCAAATCGACATGAATTCATTCATAGAGGCAGCTGTGTACGAGGACCTATCCATCCCTGTTCCCCTCTACTGACCCACCTCTCAGATATGAAGAGCAACAAGTCGATGACGAAATAGTGCCCCGCTCAGGCTCTCGTCGTCAAATGGCGCAATTTTCCCGGCTGTCCCCGCGACTGGGAGTTCTCAATAATATCCCATTTGCTATACCATTCGAAACTCGGGTGCTCATATTCCGTCGCTTTGTACACAGCGACATGATGAACAGAGGCTTGGACCACTTTCCACGCGGAGGCAGGATGGATATATCTATCAGGCGAACGAGCATTGCCCAGGATGGATACGACAAACTAGCAGAAGTAGACCTCCGCGCTCCCATTAGCATTACGTTTATTGATCAATTCGGAGAACCAGAGTGAGTTTCTTCATGCCTGCTGTATTCCCTTTGGGCAATCTGACAAGAGATGATAACCAAGGGCCGGCATTGATGGAGGCGGGGTATTCAAAGAGTTCTTCACCTCCTTGTGTTTGGAAGTTTTTGATTCTGACCGCGGACTCTGGCTTGCGAACAAGAAGAATGAAATTTACCCCAACCCTCATACCTATGCTACAGAGGGTACGTCCTCGGTGGCTGTTGTATTCAAATGCCTGCCCAACCATGATGTTCCTTCTATCCCTGTCTTTAGCTCACAGCCTCAGCTGGTATCGTTTCATTGGACAGATCTTGGGGAAGGCGCTTTACGAAGGCATCCTGATCGAAGTTGCGTTTGCAGGGTTTTTCCTTGCGAAGGTGGGTGATCGAGCAAAACATATATCCGTGCCCAACATTGCGAACACTGACCATCTATTCAGTGGCTTGGAAAGCAGAGTTTCCTCGATGACCTTGCCTCCCTCGATCCCGACCTATACCAGGGACTCGTTTTCCTGAAGAACTATACGGGGAACATGGAGGATTTGTCTTTGAATTTCACTGTCGCCACCGAAGGTAAGTCTTTACTTGCGAATATATCCCGTACGTGGAGTTTCCAAACGATTCTGTATAGAATTCGGAATCGCAAAGGCAGTCGATCTCGTCGCCAACGGGAGCAACATTCCCGTGACCAGGGAAAACAGGCTCCAATACATATACCATATCTCCCACTACAAGCTCAGCAAGCAGATAAAGCTACAGAGCGAAGCCTTTTTCGAAGGACTTTCAGAGATGATAGATCCTAAATGGCTCCGGTTCGTTCCCGAACGTCGTTGTATATATAGATGGGTTGAGGTTACTGACCGGTCACTCCGTGTAGCATGTTCAATCAGCAAGAGTTGCAAATTCTCCTCGGCGGCGTCAACGCCCCTGTTGACTTGGACGATTTGAGACAACACACCAGTTACGGGGGGCTCTATAGCGATGAGGAACCAACCATTCAAGCATTCTGGAAGGTATGTTATGAAAACAATCGTCCACTTTTTTTCTCTCGATCCCACACATGATCAACTCGTTTCTTTTTCAGGTGATGGAGGGCTTCGACCAGGAACAGAGGCGGTTGTTTTTGCGCTTCGTAACAAGTTGCAGTAGACCACCGTTACTGTGAGTGTCGCTTCTGGCTATGTTTCTTCCAGCGAAGTGCATGATTGACGCGTTTCTTGGGCGATACACACAGAGGGTTCAAACAGTTGAACCCGAACTTTGCGATTCGTGATGCCGGGAGCGACCAGCATCGCTTGCCTACGTCTAGTACATGCGTGAACCTCTTGAAGGTAAGCTTCTCGGCAGCGTCACAGAAAGGGTTTTTGACTGACGGTGTGTTACCAGCTTCCGAGGTACACCAGCGAGAAAGTACTCCGAGAAAAGTTGCTCCAAGCAATTTCATCGGGTGCAGGTTTTGATCTCTCATAACGAGGAACACAGTCGCACAGCTTCCAAGCTCTAGGCATCAAATGTTTTCCCCGTCCGTTTCGAGGTGTTTTTTTACATAGGACATGTACGACATTGTATTCTTCCAATAGATATCATCGCGATTCAAATCAGCTCAAGTGTTATTTTTTTCCTCCCAATGCAGTATAGATGTTCTTTTCACCTGTTCTTCCCAGACGTTCTTCTTTGAAAGAGTCGGATACCAAGAAGGCAACGTCTAGGGTAGATGACGGGGTGTGATGTGAGCGACCGAGAACGAGGTATCCTTATTTACGTCCGTGACTTACCTAGCGACTGCTCGAAGTTGAGTCTAGGATCACAGAAAGACTGATCGGCGGATTTCGTGGTTAGACCACGGGCTAGCCAAAACAAAAAAAAAGCTCACTTGGTATCTAAGCCCAAGTTCCTCCTCAGCGAGCTCCATGCTTCCACCTAGACACTCCGTGACGCTAAATCCTTCCTCGTTGAGTTCTCCAGTAAACTCGAGGCTGACGCCGCCCAGGCGCGAATCACAGGAGGCATGGATTTCGATGCAGGATGTCAGCTCGCTGATGATGGTTCCAAAGTGACGGGTCTTTAGACCGGTTCCCGATGTGAGAGTACTTGTCAAAGGGTTGGAACAGTCCGTCAGTCCATGGATGTATGCGGGTGGGGAAGTGAGCGATGCTATGAATAACACGTACTTGCCATGCATGGGGTCGCATATCCAAGCTACGGGATGTCCGGACTCTTTGACCGCTTTGATATGACCGGGAAGGTGGTTTTGAATCTAAATTTGGCAGCTAATCAGAACGAAGCTGAAAGCTTCATAGAAAACTCGAGACGTTTTTACCTTTCCGGCTCCATAGCGTGTAATCAGCGTGACCCGCCCAGGTTCTCTGTCTGGGTTAACGACTGCATGAGGGTCGTAGGGGAGGAGAAAGGGGGGACGGGAAGTAGGGTCAGACAGATCAGACGAAACAAGACACGAGGACACGCTCACTTTCCAGTAACTTGGTCAACTCTTCGTCACCCAGCGTCGGACCAACCTTAATCCCAATGGGGTTACGGATACCACGGAAGTACTCGACATGTGCTCCATCAAGTTGCCGTGTGCGGTCGCCAATCCACAGAAAGTGTGCAGACGTATTATAATACCCCTTTTGTTGCGGACCTGCGGGAGATCCTGCAAATGGGAACTCGCGAGTCAAGGCTTGCTCGTAATCAAGCAAGAGACCCTCATGACTATGTCAAAAATGGTTTGAATCTACTATCAGGAGATCAGAGAGACGGCGTTCAACGAACCTCGTATAGAAGTCAACCTCTCCGAGAACTCCCCGGCCGCCCCCACGCTCAAAAGGAGCACTTTCTGTACCCGAGTCAACACCGATTGTGCGACTAAAGTCTAAGGCGTCGGATAGACCTTCTGTAATTTTTTCAAATTCAGTCCTGTTTATTATTACAAAACGTCGATCAGGAGTGCAAAATCTGAAAATGTTGCGTGATACCAACCGTAGGGAGGGTGAGCGGACATGAGAAAGTGACCAATCCCGCGGATGATGCAGTGAAGCAAATCCGGAAGTAAGCAACCCGCGAACATAATTCAAAGTCGCGGTGGAATGGAAATAAGCACTACTTGCGCGTGAGCCACACACGATGGCACTCTTAAGTATTAAAAAAAACAGACCTGAGCAGCCGTTCTGGGTCAGGCGTCCTGTCATTTGGGTCCAGTCTTTGAAAAACACAGGGTGAGGGAAATTCAGTCAGTAATATCAGGGACGATGACCTACCCGTTGACGATATCACCACTGAACAAACGATTAGCATGAATGGTCAGCCTGCTCAGGAAAGTTGGACGTACCGAAAACTGGGAACATCTCTATCCCCAATTCGTTCGGTGCCGCTGCTCCTCGGCTTGGCGTATTGTCCCGCTATACGGCCGACGCGTACCTGCGCATCTCGTGAGAATGCAAAAAGTACAATGAAGCGTTGACGTCCGCACATACCACAGGTAGACGGCCACCCCAAATCAGGATGAGAGAAAAGGAGAGAATCAATCCAATTTTTGCGGCTATGTTTTGCTTCATGTCAAAATCAGCACACCTGCTCACGAAGAAACAAAATGAGCTCACGCACTTGTGTGCACGCATCGAAGCTCTCTGCGCAATCACCCGCATGAAGAAGGAAGGCTTCGTTCCGTTGTACAGCCGCTAACTGGAAACGGAGTCGCTCGATCTAGCTCTGATGGTCAGCGTCTCTGGATGACATGGCGAGGGTACTGTATTGACCTCGGACGGGGTCACTAGTGGAGGTAGGCTGCCGATCTTTGATAGAACACTGTTATTGTATGATTACAAGACAGTGTTGATGGCATAAGATGAGAGCGAACCTGGAGAGGTGTTCTGTGTTCGGGTAGTCGACTGACTGCAAACGCGGAGGTGAATTCAGTGTTCAGACGGTGACGAGGTCGCACTGCTTCCCACCTGGGCGGCGTGTTTTGACTTCCAAGATGATGGAGTCCATCCGTTCCCTGCCATGTCGGACGATCCAAACGGTGGAAGTGAGAGACTTTGAGAGTGTTATTAGAGCAAGCTTGGTCGCTGGGAAGGTTTACTATACTGGCCGTGAGTCATATCCATCATCCTGCCTTTCTAGCTGGCTCAAGCGCTCATTCTCCTCGGAATGTTCGCACCAGCATCACTTTTCACAGAGATTGACAAGAGGAACCTTCGACAATACCCCATCATCATCAAATTTAAGTCAGACACTATCCTTCATTGAGAGATGCTCAAACTCGATCGTCTCCCGCAATTCACGACAGAAGAGCTTGCGGTCATCAAAGGATGTTCGGATTTCTATGGAATGAATACCTATACGACTAACTTATGCAGTAGGCTGATTGCCAGAGTATGCACAATGCGGTTGTGTTGACGTGTCCTTTTTCAGGGGGCTTGCGGCGATCATGACGAGTTCCAAGGATTCGTCAAGTACACGACTCGACGGGACGCAACTGGGTACGCAAGGTAGCACCCCACGCAGCCTCGTGCTTCTTGCATTCTCACTACGAACGTCATCTTAGCCCACTGCGCTTGGCTGAAAGACTGTGAGTTGGTACTTGCAATCATAGAGTAGGTCTTGCCCGAATGACCTTTAACGATCGACTTACTTTCCACTTCTAGGATTCGTCGACGATTTCGAGTGGTAAATTTCATGACTAGTATACCGCAGTCTCTGGTCTCACCTGACCTTATAGGGCCAACGGGTACATTACAAGATTCGGCGTCACCTATGCCGATTATGAAACTCAACAGCGCCCCAAGAATCTGCCAAGTTCCTGGAAAACCAAACGAAAAGGACAGCTTACAAGGGAAGTAATGTACAAACGGAGGCCCCAAATGCTGCGAATCGCGTACCATCAGGATCGGACTCCTTGAAGCGCGTCGTCCACTCCTCGAAGTAAGTTGTTAGATTGGCGTCGTATTGAGGAGTCACAGCGAGGAAATCGAGCGACTGCTCGCCATGGATGCTGTATGAGACTCGACATCATCACGGAATTCACCGAGGAACCTACCCCCTGTTTAGCCCGGTTGGTGAAAGCAGATGGGAGAATATCTCGTCGTGGAACCGACCAACTTTTCGTAAGAGTTGGGAGTACTGCCCCCGAGCGCAGCATCGGAACCAGCCACCTTTCAAAAGCATGGGGCCGCGACAAAAAGGAATTCTCAGCCCCCGTAGCTGTCATCTCAAGGTGCCGAGTAACGCAATGAAAGACTCAGTAAGTTGTGTATCACTTTACACCCGGAACCACACTAGCATGCGAAATGAATCATCGTGTTAAGGGAACGTGTATAAGTAAGGGTATATTTTGCACGTCCCTGTGTCATGAGACCATCTAATATCTATAGCTGGGAAGAGTACGAGAGGGAACAACGTTCCCGAGCTTCTCCCCTAGCTATCTGCAGCAACGTCCCCATAAACTGAACCTTGTCACCGTTCGTTCTCGTCGATTGAAACAGATCGAAAGCATGACCCCAATTGCGGCTTCCACTTGTTACCAAGTTTCTCGTTACCACACTGGTAAGTTCTGGATCTGTCATTTCAAAACAGATTCGACTTGATTACTCGATCCCTCGAATTGGTGGAGCTAGCCATCAACGGACATCCTATCTCCTCAGTCCGCCGGGAAACACTTTATCCCCATTCAACCTTGGCTCGTTGATATAAGAGAGATGTCTCTCGGCCTTCAGCAAGATCGATAGTTGAGGACGCCCACACACTACCCTCTCAACATGCATTTCTCAACCTCCTTCCTACTCGCTGCATTCTTCGCGACCGCTGCGATTGCCTCTGACGATGTCAGCCACGTCCCTCGCAGCTCTCTCCTCTCCCGCACCATCGGGGCAGGTGTCTGCAATGGCGAAGCGTGCTGCGATCACGGTCTGCCATGCAACCGAATCATTCCTGGAGGAAATTGCTGTGAGGGTTTGAGCTGCTGTGGCAGCTTCTTGAATCCTGTATGATAGAACCACTCTCCTGACTTGCAAGATGCTCATATTTGGTTCCTATCGTAGGTCTGCAAGTACCCAGGAGACGATTGCGGCAGCACTTCCTAAATGGTGTCAACAGGGCACTCAGATTGTTAAGTCATGAATTATAATTGCGAACATATTTACTCACTTCGTACTCGGTAGACATTCAAGTCACCTCAAAGGTAACGTTGTTCAGATGCTTTGTACTATTAGTGCTATGGATTTTTCCTGTCTGATTTTTTGAGTCCGAATCTTGCAAGTCGAAAGTACTTCGTAAATGCAATGTCCTCGTTGCCTTGTTATTCCAACGAATCAGACCACTAATCGTCCCCGAGGCCTGACAACATGGCTGTCTGATAATCGTGACACCTCAAGGCCTCACGCATCATGCATGTGCCCGTGAAGCCCGAGGCTTCGGCGTATTGAATAAGCACAGCCACTGAGTTCACAGCTTTATATTCCGAGTTCAACTCTGAGGCAACTCCCAGCTTCACACTCAACCACGACGTGAACCTCGTAGCATCTCTAGCCCACAGGTACAACCGTATAGTAAATTAGCTGAACAACCTCTCCGACACGAGTAACAGGGCCAAGCTCGGTAAGTTGACGATTTGATTTGTCGAGGTTCCGACTTCGAGATTAGGCGCTCAGACGAAAATTCGAGATGGACTCTCACAATACTAACTACGGAGGGACGCGGTGAGCAACCACTCGTCATTTCATTTTTCCAAGCGACATCTACAACATATAACAGTTCCAACCCTCCCCCACCTTACTCTAGTCCATCTGCTGGCCTTGCTCAATCCGACAGTCGTGACACGTACATACCAGTACCGGTGGCGGTAGCACATGCATCACTGTCAGTGTGCGCACCTATGAATACACCCGATCGATCTGACATATTATCGCACAGTCCCTTCGCTAGCGAAACAGGGGAGTCAAAGAGAAAAGGATGGACGGGATCGAAGATGTTCATTGCAATCGTGACATTCGCACTCACTGTAGCACTCTGCCTGCATTCGTTGCCAGTGACATCTTGCAATGATCCTCTCGATCCCGCCGTACGGGACCGCATCCGGGAGGAATGGAGCAATGAAGTTCTGGTATACGACAGGCAGGCTGCCAAGCGGGAAGTTGAGAATGCACGATGGAAGCAAGAGGAAGCGGAGCACGCGGAACTTGTCCGCGAATGGGAGTACGAGCGTATTCATCACCAACAGGAGTTGAGGGACCGGGCTGCTCGCGAGGAGGATGAACGCAGACGACTCAATTTGTTCTGGGCCCGTGTACAGGCACACCAATGCACAACGTACGGAACAAGGGAGTACACCGCGATCTTGGTGAATATTCCTGCATATTGGGAACACCGCGTGGAAGCATGCAAGTCCACGCCTCTCGAAGTCCACGGGGTCTCATATTTGCCAAAGAGCTGTGAGGATAAGGTATGTTGTACGTCAGTGGTCGTTCAGGTGGTTGATACGGTGTCGTTAGGGCCCTGGCATTGTCGTCGGTCGATGGGAAATCAATCAATACGAACCAGACTGTGCACCACACTGGGGCTGGCGCAAGGATAAGGAAAGTCCCTCCTACATCCGTCCCGCTCTATCTTACCTGAGTCATATCGACACTCTACAGGGATGTACCTCACCTGGATCCGGTAAGAGGGTAAGTTGTGGAGTAGTGATTCAAAGGTCTTGCATGTTCATATCTTTCTCCACGTGGCGTCAGCGGATTGAGTATTACCTGGAAAACCTTCCATATGGAGGAGACTGGCGGGAGTTCTGCGCTACCACACCAGTTGATTTCCTCGGACTGGAGTTCAGCGGTGCACAGGAGTGTTACCAATGGGTGCATTTAATTCACCTTCTTTCGTCGAACGAGAACTGATTATTTGCAGAACTATGGCACCTACGGTCTCTGGGAGATTGAGGACTTTAACTGCCATTGAAAGGATTGCCCGTGAAGCCTCATGCGTTTCGAGTTGTACCAGTGCAGTCTTTGTGGTCCCGCATCTATGATTCTCTTGATATCGGCACACGTTTGCGAGTCGTCTTGTTATACCTCCTGTGTATGAATTGCTTGCCTCAGCCTGCGCTAAATACGAAAAGTTTGATTCTTCCGCAAGGGATTTTGGTCTGGGATTGGAGTCTCGCGGAGTCGCCGCGTACAGCGCTGCTTCTTAGTCACCTTCCTTTTTCGATGTAAGCCTCACCCGTGTTTGTGGTGCCGCTTCTAACACAGCTGTTCACAACTTCCAAGTTCCCAGTGTGGGGCAGCTCCAAGAGTCACGCTCAACTACTACGTGAATTTCGTAGCATCTCCAACCCATTGAGGTGCACACGCATAGTAAACTAGCTGAACAACTTCTCCGAAGGCAGCGTCAAGCTCGGTCAGTGGCCCACGATTTGATCTGTGTAGCCATTAAGCGCTCGGACGACGTTCAAGATGTACTCTCACAATACTAACTACGGAGCGACGGGGTGAGCAATCACTCGTCCTTTCATATTTAACAAGGGACATCTACAACATATAATAGTTCCAACCCTCCCCCGCCTTACTCTAGTCCATCTGCTGGCTTTGCTCAATCCGGCGGCCGTCGCACATACATACCGGTGGCGGTTGCGACAGCGCCAGCATCACTGTCAGTGTGCATACCTATGAATACACCCAATCGATCTGACATATTATCGTACAGTCCTTTCGCCAGCGAACCAGGGGAGTCAAAGAGAAAAGGATGGACGAAGATGATGCTCACTGCAATCGTGACATTCGCAATCACTGTAGCACTCTGCCTACATTCGTTGCCAGTGACATCTTGCAATGATCCTCTTGATCCCGCCGTACGGGACCGCATCCGGGAAGAATGGAACAATGAAGTTCTGGCACACGACAGGCGGGCTGCTAACTGGGAAAATGAAAAGGCACGATGGGAGCAAGAATGGAGCAATGAAGTTCTGGTACACGACAGGCGGGCTGCCAACTGGGAAAATGAGAAGGCACGATGGGAGCAAGAGGAAGCGGAGCACGCGGAACTTGTCCGCGAATGGGAGTACGAGCGTATTCAACACCAACAGGAGTTGAGGGACCGGGCTGCTCGCGAGGAGGATGAACGTATACGACTCAATTTGTTCTGGGGGCATGTAGAGGCACACCGATGCACAACGTACGGAACAAGGGAGTACACAGCGATCTTGATGAATCTTCCTGCATATTGGGAACACCGCTTGGAAGCATGCAAGGCCATCCCGCTCGAGGTGCACGGAATCTCCTATTTCCCACAAAGTTGTGAAACCCAGGTGCGCCACGTTTTCTGGTGGTCGCGCGGATGACTGACGTCACGATAGGGCCCTGAAGTCGTAATTGGTCGATGGGAAATCAATCAACAGGAACCATACTGCACAACATTCTGGGGCGCGTATAAAGACAAGGAAAGGACTTCTAAAACTGTCTCGTAGGCACGCATGTTGACGACCCTCACAGGGATGCGCGTCACCAGGTTCTGGAATGAGGGTAAGTGCCAATTATTTTTCCGATAGATGTACCATGAGTGATCGGTGTCTTTCAGCGCATCGAACATCACCTGATGGACATCCCGGAAGGAGGCGACTGGCAAGAGTTCTGCGCTGCGACGCCGATTCGGTTCGACGGGATGCAGTTCCCAGGTGCTCTGCAGTGTTACAACACCGTGGGTTGATTCCGAACGAGGTTTGACTTAGCTGATGTATCCATTTATAGTTTTTTGGAGTGTACGGCCAATGGGAGATCAGCGATAGCAGATGTTGAATACTCCACGACTTTTTTTCTTCTAGTTCTGTTCAGTGCTGCTGTACCTAAAGGTGTTGTGTTGTAAGTTCCTGTGACGACTGTCAGTTTCTTGTACGAACAGTTGAATGTGCATCGGTTTGACGTTCTGAAACTGAAATGGGAAGTTCGTGTGCGGGGAATTGAGTAAATTTATTGGGAGTGGGGGGGGAACTTGAGCTTGAACCTTGCCACATTCGCAAAACGCTCCTATCTGAGGGTGAACGACTGCCTTCATCCCGACTCTCAGTGGTTCTGTGGGGGAGACTACAAAACGCTAGATCTAGCGATAGCTTCAAAGAATTCTACACACTGGCATCAATGTCCTCGACGAGATGAGGATCAAAACGGGTCCATAGGCGGAAGTTCAAACTTCGAATCTCAGGCTTCTCAGAGTCGGGTCTCTTCTTTACCACCACGTCTCACCCGGCGCTTTAAGTTTTTTAACAGGATCCAAGAAGCATCGATACCATCCATATAAGTGCCCGTTTTTAACTCATAGAAGAGCTGTGTACTGCAAGCAAACGCTGGTAGTACATCCTCTTCTACGATCGACTCACGGGCCGTTGCGATAGTTCAACCGGGGGAAATCGTTCATCTAGTATTCTCTCCCATAAGACATACAACAATTCGTCATGTGTAAGCAGCTGCTTGCTGCTCAAACCTTGCCCGACTGATATGATGTTCTTGGGGTAAACAAAGCATACAATCGTCAGGCCAGTCCTGGCGTTGGTTCGTCGGAAGCATTGGCACGGTACAGGTGAGTCGTTCGTCGACTTGTATTTGCACTGCTCTTTCAGAAACCTCACATCTATCCACTCTTGCTACTATATGATCCCTTTAGCCCTCCATCGGAAAACGATACCCTGCTACCGGGTAAAGAACCGTCGAGTCGCAAGCGGGATGGGATGCGCTCACTCTCGTGTGGGATCATCGCAGTGTCGGTCCTCGTGTTCATGATAGGCAGCTTGGGGATGCATTTCTTTTTCTGTCCTCTATATCCGTGGACGATGATCGAAATCCGTCGCGGTTGGGATACAGAAGTTGCGGACCACGAGCTTCTACATCAGCAGTGGCTCAAAGAAGAACAAGATCACTCCGATAGCGAGCAAGACTGGAAATTCAAGGAGGAATGGCACAAAAGAGAAGTTGCGCACTGGGTGATAGAAGAAGAAGACCGCCAAGAGGCAGTCCGGAGGACGATGGCGCATGAACGGCAGCAATGGAACATCGAGCTAGAGGAACACGACGAGGAAGTCGCACGCAGGATGCACCAGGAACAAGAACGTCAAGAACATGTCCGGAAGCAATGGAACATCGAGCTAGAGGAACATGACCAGGAAGTCGCACGCAGGATGCACCAAGAACAAGAGCGTCAAGAACATGTCCGGAAGCAATGGGCCCAAGAGTACGAGAGGAATGCCCGCGAGTTACAAGACTTGCGGCGCCGTGAAAACCAGCAGAGGGAAGTTGAACGACAGACATGGAGGCGCGAAGTAGCAGACCACGACCGGATCGAGGAGGAGCGTCGAAGACGCGAGGAGGAGGAACGCCATAAATTGAACATGTTCTGGGGTCAGGTTGAGACACATTCGTGCATCACGTATGGAACCAGGGAGTACACCGCCGTTCTCATGAACCTGCCGATGACCTGGCAGCACCGAGTGGAGGCATGCAAGGTTACACCGCTCGAGGTCCATGGGGTTAGTTATCTGCCCAAGAGCTGCGAAGACAAGGTAAGTAACATGGATATGACTTTTGGGTGCCTGATGTTCACATCGTTCTAGGGCCCTGGTGTTGTAATCGGTCGTTGGGAAGTCAGTGCACACGCGCCTGACTGTGCGCCATTCTGGCTATGGTACAAAGATAAGGCAAGGGTTTTACACTCATCCTCGTTTTGTTACGTTTGCATGCTAAGGGTACCTACAGGGATGTACCTCACCTGGATCCGGAAAGAGGGTAAGTGATAGTTGAGGTGGACGTCTTGCTTAGATTCTGACCGACCTCTCATGTTAGCGCATCGAGCATTATCTTGAGAACCTTCCCAAGGGAGGCGACTGGCGAGAGTTCTGTGCTACCACTCCCGCTCGTTTCCATGGGCTGGAGTTCTACGGCGCACAAGAATGCTTCCAACACGTGCGTCAGATGTTTTCAGCGCTGCCATAACCATATTTACCTCCATCCTTCGACAGAACTTGGGAACCTACGGTCATTGGGAAATCGATGATGCCAATTGCTTTTGATTCCTACACCTTTATTTCATTTTCTTGCTTTCTTGTTTTGTAAGACTACGTCGTATGCTTTCTGTACCGTTTTCCTATCGCTTCTTGTTTGTACGGTACAGCAGCGGCTTTGCATTCTGTATAACAGTTGTGTTGTTCTGTCTGATAATTTCGACAAGCCGAAACGTGTGATGATACATAATACTAATAGCTCGAGAATACAGCCAATTCATAATACTTATCAGTATGCAAATCCTTCTCGCCTGACCTTTGAGGAACCCACTCCAATTTCTTTCAATGCACTGATAGCGACTTGCTCGAACTCCTCTGGCCCACAGACGTATATATCTGTTCCTTCCAAGTCCCTTATGGCCAGGTTGCGGAACGTTTCACTGTTCAGCCGACCTGCTTGCGTCGTAACGTCGACAACGAGTCCTGTTCTACCCTCTACAGTCGGCAACGCAGACAAAGCATCGAGGGAGCTAGAAAAGACATGAATCGAAAGCTTTCCTCGAGTGCGGCCGTCGTCGCATTGCAACGCTTGATTCACGAGAGGGAGCAAAACTTGAGGCTCGCGAGTCGACAGTACGAGGGTGATATCATAAAGGTCCACACCCGCGTCCTCCTCCTGCGAGCCCTGACTTTGGCTCAAGCCAGCCAACATCGCCAGGAAAGGCGTCAATCCGATGCCACCCGCCAACCAGAGCAACTTTTTCTGGCCCTGTATCGAAGGTGTTGGGAGCGTAAAGTCACCCGCGACACCGACGAGGGGTACGTTGAGCTCAAGGATCCGAGCGTCCTTCAAGAGCTCTGGACGCGACTCCCCAAGTTTCTGTACGATCGAGAAGAGTGCGGATGTGATCGTTCCACCGGGTTTGTGTCGCATCGTGAGGGTAAATGATAACGGACCGGATTTGCTGGAGGGCGACTCGGACGTGGACCAGTGACTTGAACTAGATACAGTCCAAGTCCTTATCCGATCGTCGTTGAGAGCCATAGGGTTATCAAGGACGGTGTGCTGATAGGGCAATGCCCCGATAAACGACTTGAGGTCCAGTATAACTGCCTGTCCGGGGATGATGTCGACGTGACTAGGAGACTCGAAAGTGAATGTCGCCAAGTCATGTGAATGAACGTCTATACTCGCGAGTGTCACCTTCGGTTGATCCGAGGGGTCGTCGACGAAGTAAGTCGAGGTAGTTTCTTCAGCAAGGAACCGAATAGGTGGGGCATAAGGGCTGCGTTGGACTACTGTTCCGGGTTTCTGACGGAGTGGAAGAGCATTTTCGACGAACGTATAACCCGTTATGTGGATGGTAGTCAGTGAGTTTGCTTGGGGCATGAGTCGTTGAGCCGCTGGACCGATGACATTGTGCGCGTCACCGGTGAGGTAAAGAATGGTACCGGTAACAAAACAAACGAATGTGGCCCCTGCAGGAGGAGTCGCCTCAATGTTTCCCAGGGATGTCATCAATCGATTCCCTGAGACCAACGTCAGAACGTTCACCAAGTCTGGATGACGGTCTTACCGGAATAGTCGGGGAGGACCAGAGTCCGGCCATCGCTGGGTCGGACACGCGCAAACCCGGGTTTGCCTCCACGGTGGTTCATACCCGCGTGCGACGGAAACTTTCCGCGATCCTCATCCTCAGCTTGGTAGCAAGTCGCAAGGAAAAAGGTGTCCGTCTCGTGGATGAAAGATATGACGTCATCTGGGAGTCGTTCCTCTGACGATAATTCAAGACGACGATGAACGACACGTGGGTGGGTTTCGGGGAATGGAACGAGATCGCGCAAGTTGATGTACTTTGGACAATTTCTACATTTCTGGTGAACACTCGTGATGAACCTCGGAGGCTAGTCCTAACTCACCCGAATGCTTGGGTCACGGCTGTTCGGATGTGGAGGAATGAGCCGTCTCCTTCGATGCTCTCTATATGACCAGCAAATTTGCTCCTCCTCCGAGTTGAGAACTCGACACCGATCCCAGCGATCAGCATGGGGTGGTCTCTTGCCGAAGCCACGTTGTGAGTAAAGGGATCACCTTCCCACAACTTCGCATGCAACGTCAGTTCACCAACATTCTGACTGGTCGCAAATCCAGGCTGTCCATCAGGACCTGCGAGGATGGATGCCCATGGGCGATGCTTGTCGTCGATCGTGGTGATTGGAATAAAAGGTAAGAGACTGGTATAGAAGACTTGATGTTGTTCCGGCAGCTCTGCTTCGATCCAGGTCCAAAACTGTGACACAGCACCAGCATGCCCCGTCTTGAGCTGCATGGCGCGCTCGCCTTTGTGCCATCCTTGAAGTGCGCCCATGATAGAGTGTGGCGAAGAGCGATAAAGATTTGTGTTGCCTGAGCCAGTTTCACAAATATACGGGAACACCCGATGCAAGCCCCCGAAAGAACCTGGTCACTGGGTCAAGTCAGACAAGACAAGACAGCCTGAGAAGCTCAGAACGATGACAGATGTCTTCAAGTTATGCCTCCTGAGGGAATGATCAGTCAGCCATCTGCACAATATTGTACAGCTACATACAAGTTGTTTTGGGATCCTATGCAACTTGTCTCATGCAACCGCTCGCTTGTACCGAGCTTCATACAAGTAGTACTAACTTAAGTTACAATGTTGATGTTCGATCATTGGTATCATAGAAGTATGGAGATAAGACCTGATGACATAATCAGCGATAGCAGACTAATCGTTTCTGGAGTCACCACCAACTCAGTGCAGACGTCCACCGAACGCGATGGAACCAAAGAAAGAGATTAAAATCGTCCATGCGACACACCCTCTCAATCAAGAGTTATTTCGTCAAATGGCAACTCCTCAGGAGATCCTCAGGTCCAACAAGAGTGCTGCCCAAACACAGTGCACCACCTGTTTTACCAGCCGTCACAAGTTACAAACATGTAAAAGAGTGAGCGCTAGCACTCCTTTTCTTTTCTTTTCTTCCCCTCACATTCTCAACGTACCTTCGTTTCGTAGTGTAAGAGTGTGTGGTATTGCTCGAAGGAATGCCAAACGAAAGACTGGTACGCCGGTATCGCAGCACACGACCATTCCAGGTTTGGTAAAAACTAGATGATCATCAGGTCACGCCATAAAACTTTCTGCACCCCAGCTGAACGTCCCAAAGGGATGAAGAAGCTTGTAGAAATGCTCGTTTCAAACGTCTCCATCGTTCTTATGCTCGAGGTTTGCGCTGCCCTGGCCCTTGACCTCGTCAACAAAAACGAAAAGAAAGAGATCGGGTTTAAAGTCCCATTCATGATCCGGGTTGACATCGCCGTCGAGCCCTCTGACGTAGCTTCGCTTGTAAAACTTTTGCTCACCAACGAGCCCGTTACCGAACAAATGGAGGGGATGGTCCAAGTCAACCACTTTCATACCCACATCCCAGGTCGCTCTGGGTTCGACCCTCTTACCCAAATGCGTGATAACATGTGGAGTACAGAGAGGGAGAAGGCGAACAAACATTCTGTTCAGCGCAACGAGCCCCTCGGTCTTATGGAGTTCGTCAACAACGACAGCGACTTTTCGATCACGGTTCCACTCCGCGTCGATGCTGGCGCGATGAAGTTGGCAAAAACAGCGGAACCGTTCGAGATGCTTTCCGCAATTACCAACAAAACATCAACAAAGCCCATGACTGTTGAGACATGCATGGAGTGAGTCAAATCGATCTCTTTTCTCCTTGTTTGCTCATCTTGCTTCATCTAGGTTCATCAATACTCACATCCGATCGGATAAGAAAAACCAACTGAAGCTTCGTGCAGAGATGACGGACGAGGATAAAGCGATCGTCAGGGCCGTTCGAGACAAGCCGGCCACCAGAGATGCAGTCGTTTTCATCAGAGAAAAAATGAAGAGAGAGACATTGTATGCTAACATACTTCCGCTGCTCGATTTCCCGCCTTCTACAGTGCCCACCATAATCACTAGCAGCCAGCTCCAGAGGTAGGATGTTAGTCGTTCTCTCTCCTCCCTTGTAATAGTTGTATCCCAAACCCTGTGTTCTAGTGTACAATCCCGGTTGGTTTTGAATGTATGTACCCCTTCTCTGATAAATCACGAAGTCTTGCCAAGATATCTCCCCCCACGTCGGAAAGTCCCCCGGGAATAACACGCAACCTACCCCGTCCAAATTATTCAATCGAAGTGTCCGCTAGCTGGAGAAAATATCAAAATTACCATAAATCTACCATTCCCCAATAACTGTTCAAAAGACGCATTTCGGAAGATACTGGGGAAGACATTCAGGACCGGGGTGGTAGGGGTTGAACGTCGTCACAGGGGTCACCGAAGAAACAAGCGTGGGCACAGAAGGCAGCGCAAAGGCGACATCAGGGGCCAAAACGGCAGCGACGAGAGTCAGAGCAAAAGTGAAGCGCATGACGGTCGAGTGGTATGTAGATAATAGGACAGGGCTTTTCAGAGACTTTGTTTCTGGGGTGCGTTTCGCAATCGAGCGGGTTTCCGTTTTATAACTCGAGATAAAACCTGTGCTCGTTGATATATTGACCGGGAATGAAGGCACCGTGCTCTCATCCTACTCAATGTCAGCGCGTTAGCAGCACGCGAGTGGACGCTTTGAAATGGGTGTCCCTACGAGCCATACAATGTCGTTCATTGGAACGATGATGTCCGCTGATCGCGCATCAGCCCGAGGCTGGTAAAATGTACTCACAGATCATCGACGTGGCACATGCCAGGGACAAGAAAGGGTAATGGCTGCGCATTGTCTCCAAACCGCGCTCACAGTGCGCCTATAAATATCTCACATGAAAGGAAGATGTAGATCAGCGAATGAAAGAGATGGGGTGATATCAGAGCTTCATTACCGTCCCCAGCGCTCTCCTCCTCGGGTTTCGGTCTACACAGCCAATTATGGCGAACTTCGCGCATATCACCTGTCTTGTCATGGCGCAACAGACAAGCCTAAAAGCGGGCAGTTAGCGAACGTAACCACAGAAACGAGCCAGCGTATTTTCTGAGAATGTCAAGGCACCAAACGTTGCTCCTTCCAGGGAAATTTCGATACCGGTAGTCTCGACCCAGCCGTTTTGGTCGCTTCCCGGAACCTTCCCGCGACAAAAAAAAGGAAGCGGAAGGTTCGGGTGTCAGTCCGACCGGTTCCTAGAATGTCTGGTTCGAGACTGCGATACCAGTATTGTTCCTGAAACCATCATTGAACAGATGCGATGACTAGACCCTTACCAATCCCCTCAATCAGGACATAGGTTGCGCATAGTTGCGCGAGCGGAGACCGAGGGCTTAGCGTGCAATGTTTCGGATAGCTTTCGCACGTATTGCGTCATTTCATCTTGTATCACGCACTAGCGAGGTCCAGGAATACACGAGATCAAACGATGGGCAGGATGACGAGTAGCCTACGTGCTTTTGGGGTGGTTTGTGTGGAGGTCGTCGCAGCATATTGTTGTGTTCAGTTGTACCGATTGAACTTGGGAACCTGAGGCCTGAGGAGGGAGGTTCTTCAGTACGCGGCGTAACTAACGATATTGTCAAGACGCTAGGTCCATCATTTCGACCCGAAATACCACCTGGAGTTTTCTGTCGCCGCAGAGCTCACACCAACGGTTCCAAAGGATAGTTCTGGGTCGTGACTTCAAGTTGCGAGCCAATGGGTGCAGTGACCAGTCGCGTCGACTGTAAAATGAAGCTTCGATTTACAGCACTGACTCGCCTGCTGCCAAGGGTGTATTCCTCATCAACTTCTGGCAGCCACTGCTTGGAAACCAGCCTCGGAGGATGTTCCCAGCCTGACGGTGTAGGGCGTGGAGGCAGAGAAAATGTGGCGTGACCGGTTGAATGAGGTCGAGTGTGGCGAGCTCGAACTTGCCGTCGTAGTCTTCCGTTGAGCTGACCTTGTAAGGAGTCGTTGCCGTCCGTGCCGTTGGCAGTTAGTTGAAGATCTCGCCTGCACTAATTCGGAGAGTTGGGCCGCCATGCCGGTCTTCCCGATCTCCGCGCTTTCCAATCACAGTCATCTCCGATGTCAGACCAGGACAGACTTGTAACTTAAGGCCAATGTCATAGGATCATCTCCCCGCTCAATCACGGAACCAAAGCGCTGTTCTTCTTTGCTTTCAACGTCTCGCTCGTTACATCGGTCAGAGTGCCAATTCGATGACCTCAACCATATTTTATCCCCAGACACCGGCGCCTGGTCGCACCTTTGCGAACCAGGACGCTCTACCCAAGCTTCCTATTCCTTTGTTAGAAGACACCTGCAAACGATATCTGACCGCTCTTCGTGGTCTACAAGATGACGAAGAGCATGCCGTAACTACCCGTGCAGTCCAGAACTTTCTCCAATCGGATGGTCCGGCGCTCCAGGAACGACTCAAGGAATGGGCTTCAGGTCGAGCAAGGTGCGTCGATACTTTGTATGATGGCATCTAGAAATAGAACCGACGTCGATTTCTTGTGGACTGTTCTCGACGCACACAGCTATATTGAGGACTTCTGGTAAGAATCTCACCACGTCCTTCGAAAACTCTGAAACTGTATCTAATCGTGGTGTCGTTGCGATCGTGGGTAATCTACGTCTAGGTATGAAAGTTACTTATCGCACAGCGACCCTGTCGTCTTGGCCCTCAATCCATTCTTCGTGCTCGAGTATGTTGTTTTCTGTTTTGATCGTCGTCGTGTTCATTGTGATTTTGGCTTGCAAGGAACGATCCTACCCCGGATCGGGGTGCCCAGTTACCTCGTGCTGCTGCGCTCATTATCTCCTCGCTCGGTTTCGTACATGGTCTTCGTGCCGGACTACTCGATCCCGATTCAGTTCGTGGACGTGCGCTCGACATGGACCAATACACTCGATTGTTCGGGACAGCCCGCATTCCTACCGAGGTACGCTCTTTCCTTGATCTAATCTGTCCAGCTCACAAACGATGATGGGAACAGAGGGGATGCAAGATGATCGTTAACGAGGCTGCTCGCCACATCGTGGTCCTCAGGCGAGGCCAATTTTGTGAGTATATTAATAGTCCTCTCATCAACATCGCTCGTGCGAACGATCCCACTTCTTCAGATTGGTTCGATGTACTCGATGACGAGAACAGGCCCCTATTGACGGAACGCGAAGTTCTTCGAAATCTCCAGGCCATCATGCAGGATGCAGACAAGACTCCTATCACAGAGGTAGTGTGAAGTCGTACGTTATCTTTTTTTGTCTTACTGAATCATGTCAAGGTTGCTCGGGCTTCGATCGGGGTGCTCACGACTGAGAATAGGAAGACATGGTCTCGGCTTCGCCAAGCACTTTCGGAAGACCGAACGAATGCTGCTTGCCTACACCTTATTGACGATGCTCTGTTCGTCGTTTGTTTGGATGACGCCGCCCCTGCTCGGGAGGGTATCGAGACCCAACGCGGTGCCTTTGGGGACACGAAGGGGGAAGACTTGGCAGCGCTCTGCTCCAACTTCTTGTGCGGAACGTACGATCTTCGAGAAGGAGTTCAAGTTGGGACATGTACCAACAGGTGGTATGACAAGGTATGGGTTTAGAACTCGATTCGATCGAGTTACTGATCACCGAGCGACAACAGCTTCAAATCATCGTCTGTGCAGATGGTGCAGCAGGAATTAACTTTGAGCACACTGGTGTTGACGGTCACACGGTTTTGAGGTACCTAGCCCATCTTAAAATCGATCTACCGATCCTCACGTAGAACCCCCTTTCTTCACAGGTTCGCAGCCGACGTTTTTACCGACGGGCTCATGCTCTTGGCACGCTCGATCAACCCTTCTGCGCCCACACTATTCCATGCGCCGTTGTCACCCCACGCGAAGTCGTACAAACCCCCAAAGACAAACCCAGGCCGACAAAACCACTCATCCATCTCGAGCGTATCCTCTTTCCTTGACAAATACGATACGAGCCCTGCCAAACTCATCTGGACGCTCACGCCTCAACTCCGGGTTGGTATTCGGTTCGCCGAGACGAGATTGAGTGACTTGATCTGCCAGAACGATTGTCGAGCGTTGGAGTTCAAAGGGTATGGAAAGAATTTTATCACTAGCCATGGGTTCAGTCCGGACGCATTCGTTCAGATGGCGTTCCAGGCGGCGTATTTTGGACTGTATGGCAAGTTGGGTCCCATTCGAATGTTGACGTGAGGCTTACGGAGCTTGGCCACACACAGGGAGGACGGAGTGCACGTATGAGCCTGCAATGACGAAGGCGTTCCTGCACGGTCGGACCGAGGCAATCCGGTCTGTCCAGCCTGAGAGTGTGGAGTTCACAAAGGTTCGTCCTGTCACGAATTATGTTCAACCATAATTCTCACAACGTCGTAGACGTTTTTCTCGGAAGCTTCCAATGAACAGAAGATCGGTGCTCTTCGCAAAGCATGCGAACGTCACGTGAATTTGACAAGAGAATGCAGTCAAGGCCTTGGACAAGACAGACATCTATATGCGCTGTATTGCCTCTATCAACGCCAGTTGAGCGGGAATCTCGATCCCCACCCTGACGATCCTGTTCCGAGCGGCCCGACGAATGGCCAGAGAGCGGCACTTCCATCGATCTTTGCAGACCCAGGCTGGGGCTTGCTCAGCACTTCCATTCTTTCGACTTCAAACTGTGGTAACCCAGCACTCCGACTCTTCGGATTTGGTCCAGTCGCCGCGGATGGATACGGCTTCGGGTACATCATCAAGGAGAACGGCATCAGCATGTGAGTGTGTTTCGATCGTAGGTTATCGCGTCGCTCATGGTGTGCAGTGTCGCGTCTTCGAAGCATCTTCAGACAAGACGATACCTAGATACGTTGCAGAGTTATCTGTTAGAAGTCCAGCGCATTCTCGTCCAACTTTACCGGTCTGCCAACGAGCGACCTGCACCGTTTGTCGACCATTCAGGTATCCTGCGTGATTCCAAGACTGGTCGACCTATCAACGGACAGAGTAATTCAGACGATGGCGAGAGTGATGCCTATGAGGATACGATGGGTGGGTGACGTTCATGATCCCTGTGACGCCATCGGCTGATCGATCGGGAACATAGCGGGATATTCTTTCTTTGACAGCGGAGATATGGAACTGCTCGGGGGCCGGAAGAAAAGTCCCTATGCGAATATCGGTAGGTCTCTCATGATATCTGGGGGGAACTCGTGCTCATTGCGCTTGCAGGGAAAGTGTTACCATTGACTGATTATTGATATCTATCGACGATTCGAGTTGGTAAATGGTGAATGTATCGATCCAATGTAGTTTAAATACTTGATGATGGCGAACGATTATATACGATTGCTTGATAAACAGGAGATGAGACATCGATCATGATTCGGATGAGATCAGCGCCGTTTCCGCTTATAATCCCCTCGTGGTCGCTTCCCACCTCTCTCCATCACACCAACACAATCAGCCATGTCCACCCACACACTTCCCGACCTTCCTTACGCCTACGATGCTCTCCAGCCCTACATCTCCGAGCAGATCATGAAGCTCCACCACACCAAGCACCACCAGGCATATGTCACCGCTCTCAACGCTGCCGAGGCCAATTATGTCAAGGCTGCTACCCCCAAGGAGCGTATTGCTCTTCAGGCTGCGATCCGCTTCAACGGTGGTGGTGAGTATAACGTCTTTCTTACGCGATCTTCACCTACTCCGCGAGAGATGGAGAACGATCAGTTTCATTTCCTGTTTATTTATCTATCCATCGATCGCTCACGTCACCGATAAGGTCACATCAACCACTCACTCTTCTGGAAGAACCTTGCACCCGCCTCCAACGAAGGCAAGGGTAACGGTGGTGTTCTCGCAGCTGGCCCGTTGAAGACTTCCATCGAATCCACCTGGGGTTCGCTTGACAACTTCAAGAAGGAGTTCAACGCTGGCACGATCGCCATTCAGGGTTCCGGTTGGGGCTGGCTCGTGCGTTTACATTCAGTGTCGATCTTTTTTTTCTTTCTTTGCTGAAAACTAGCGTCGAATCGTATGATATGATATAACAGGGATACAACCCCAAGAACAAGACTCTCGAGATCGTTACGACCTCCAACCAGGACCCTCTGCTCACTCACGTCCCCATCATCGGTGTTGATATCTGGGAACACGCGTTCTATCTCCAATACCTCAACGTCAAGGCTGATGTGAGTTACTACCCCCCAGCTGTCTCTACTCCACTCACATGGCCGTTCATGAAATACTTAGTACCTCAACGCCATCTGGAACGTGATCAACTTTGAGGAGGCTGAGAAAAGGTTCGCCGAGGCGACTAAATAAGCTGGAGGCGTTTTCTGGAGAGAAGATTGAAGGACAGAAACGATTCCTTGTATTTCTATGCTAAATGCAATCGCATGACGTTCTTTCTCACCTTTTTCCGGTTGTGTTGCCAGCTTTAACTTAGCTCGAAGCTAAACCACATTGACATTGCATGCAGTTTTCAACGTGACCCGCTTCCGTCAATCCTTCTTGCTCCAATAGGCTAGAGGGATCACGAACAACATGGAGGTTCGAATTTATTTTGACTTTCGCACAGGAAGAACCTTGTCCTTTTCAGAGGCTACGGCCCGGGGCAACGCTCATCACGTCAGTTCGACTGCACGATCCCCGGCTATAGGTACAGAATGAACCTGAGACGGGTTGAATTGAACTTTCAAGCACGGCTATCGATCAGAAAACACTGCAGGTTGGTAAATGGGCCTTGCTTGGCGCAAACTGGGCTCTCGAAATTTCCTTCTACATACATACTTACGGGACTGCATCAGCGGCGTCAGCCCTGCATTGACCCTCAATAAACCCCGAACAAATATGTTCGATGCATACTTATATGTGCCGACGAGTGTTCAAGGAGTCCATCATGACTCCCATCGAGCCTCCCTTCCCAGACGCGACTAGTACACTGTCCCGGCTCGTAGTCGTCCTCGGGACGACCGTAGCGCTTCATGTCTCGATGACCTCACCTAATCCGCCTCCGAGCAAGAATGATCTCCAGCAGATTTCTCCTCTCGAGAGCGCGTCCAAACGGTTACTCAAACCGTTTATGCAAGTGAGCATATTTTTATCACGTTTTCATGTCCCTCGTCGCCTGACAG
Source organism: Chalciporus chontae (assembly GCA_038089555.1). NCBI lineage: Eukaryota > Fungi > Basidiomycota > Agaricomycetes > Boletales > Boletaceae > Chalciporus > Chalciporus chontae. Next base: position 7,124 of record JBBPLD010000126.1, on the reverse strand, counting down.
AGTTCAGTGTTTCTCTCTCGCCCCTGGGATCATCGAATTAATAGCCATCCTGATGCGACTCGTCGCTCCCCCGGGATTCAACTTCGCTTCTGGTACATGCGCGGAACGAATATCCTTTCACCCTCTTGCGCTTATCGCGTGTGTGCTGGGCCTGGCCGGGATGAGTATCCGATTGTGGTGTTACCGTGCTCTCGGAAGGTTCTTCACCTTTGAGCTCGCTTTACTGTCCAATCACAAACTCGTGACGATCGGACCTTACGCGTACGTGCGTCATCCGGCGTACATTGGAGGTATCCTTTCTGTCACAGGTGCGACGCTCGCCAACGCGAGCAAAGGGTCGTGGGCGTATGAGTGTGGCACTTTGGTTTCTTTCTGGGGTGTGGTATGGGGACTTATCGTCGCGGTCTCTATCATCGTCCTCGTCGACCGGTGTGCGAGGGAAGATGCCATGCTTCACGTGGAGTTCAGGGAGGAATGGGAGGAATGGAGTCGACGAGTGAGGTGGAGGATGATTCCGTGGGTTTACTGAGCGTGGATACGGGGGAGAGGGGTACGATGGGTGTTGGAGGGTTAATGCCATTCGTGGTTCTTGTCTCATACCGACAAATTTCTATACTCAAAAATCTCTCGATTGAAAATTAATTGTGGTACCCGCTATAATCACGACAACCGCAAGTAAATGAGGGTACAGGGCGGGGGTCAAACAAATGCAATGAATAGTAGGTTAACGATGTCATCATCGGATCATGTTTCCCCTAAAAAGAATGTCAGTACGAGAGATGTTACAGCTGGGCTAGGGACGACGTACCGGTTAACCATGGCCAGCTTATGGATGCGCAACTTTTCCTCCAATGTTCTACTCTCCCCTTGCACCACAGCAATCATCTCCCTCGCCAATCTTACTTCGACGCTCTTGCCCGGTCTGCGGTGACTGGCTTCAATGATGGCAATGACAGCCGCACGGACGCGCTGTTTTTCCGTTAACGGATGCGGCGTTTGCAACACCTTGGTGCCGTATTTGTACGAAACCACTTTGACTGCGGGTGATGCTTCCAAGACAGCGCGTCTTACGATGGGAAGAGGTGGAGCGCGAGTGAAGGTGTGGATGTGGAGAAGCATGCGTGACACTTGACGAGCAGCTCGTGCTCGGTGTCCGTGTTGTTGTAGCACGGCGGCGAAATAGTCAAGGAGGGGGTCTTTCGCAGGGGGAATGAACATGTTGGGTAATATGTCTTTGCTCTCTGGCGCAGAAACGCTCGTCGAGTGCGTTGGAGTCCCTGGAATTATTGCGCTCCTCGCATCCGTCCGACCCACTGGGGAAAGGAAGCCGCTGGTGGAGGACGACGGAGACTCGGGTTTGGACTTGAGACCCTTTGTGGAGGCCAGGAGCGAGTTGAACATTTCGCCAGACTTTGCGAGTGTTTCCTCGTCAGCGGACGATCTACGGCTCATTATATGACGGGTGAAAACGAGCGTAGTCGGTGTGGCCCTGCAGACGGGGAGAGCCGATGGACGTTGAGTAGACCATCTGGAGACGGACGTGGCCAGTCTACTCGCGCTCATCGTGAAGGTGTAGTAAATGCAATGAACGGGTGGCAGTGCAAAATTTACTACCTAAATGTGGCTGTGTTACTAACAGTTTATCTCATGCTGGCGAGCAGGGGGACACACCGTTCGATCTCACTACTGCAGCACAGAGGTTTGGTCCATTTGTTCTGTTGCACCCGACATACTAAATCGTTCTGTAGGGGTCACTTGCAAATTCCGACGTTTCACGGTACTCGCCATCGAGAGTTCTGCAGACGATACTTGTGCAGCGGTCGTCACCTCCTCGCGAAAAGTCCTCTCCAATGTCATAATCAAGCAACATGAACTGTAAGTTTGACTATATATTATGTGTGTCTCTGCTTATTGTCTCCTAGACACGAGGGTTTCGGTGGGATTCAACCGATAGTGGCCATCGAAGGGCACCAACGCAACTTGGTTAGTAATGTGGCAGCGCTCATGCAACTACCAGCCGCTGATAGACTTTTCTGTGTAGCCTACTGCCGTTTCAAGGGCCCTCAAAGAGTCGGGTCTGTCTATGCAGAACATTGACGGCGTCGCCTACACCAGAGGACCGGGTGAGTTCGGCCTTCCATCGTTCATCCGATAGTTCTAATGATGACAATAGGCATTGGTGGTTGTCTCAGTGTCGGCTCTAACGCCGCCAAAACCCTTGCAGCAGCTCTCAACAAACCGCTGGTTGGCGTTCATCATATGGTAAGGTCTCGTTAAGCTGTCATGGAATCTCTCTTGCTCAGCACTCGTTCAGCAAGCTCACGCACTCACGCCTCTTTTGACTTCATCGCCGGACGAACGTCCCCAATTTCCTTTCCTGACCTTATTAATCTCTGGCGGTCACACCATGCTCGTCCTTGCAACATCCCCCTCATCTTTTCAAATCCTCGCGAATACCATAGACGAAAGCGTCGGTCGCACTTACGACAAAGTTGCACGCATGTTGAAGATGCCATGGGGAACCCGGGGACCTTCTGCCGCTCTCGAGGAATTTTGTCGCAGAGAAATCGACGAGCCCAATATCCCAGATATACCGCCGTTTACTGTCCCCATGCCTACGCAGCTTGATTTCTCATTCAGTGGTCCACACTCTGCAGTTGAGAGATATCTAGCCAGATTCGAGGGCCCTCTCACTGAGGGTCATAGACAAGCCCTTGGACGTGCGTTCCAGGACGGTGTTGCTCGCCAGTTATGCAGGAAGCTCATTCGATGTCACTCTATGCTGCTGCAAGACGGAATTAATGTTAGGCATGTCGCGGCTAGCGGCGGTGTCGCTAGTAATGCATTTTTAAGGGCAAGGTCAGTCGATCGGTCGATTCACTTCATAGTCGACAGTACGCTGATTCGCGATCCATAGACTCAGGCAAGCCCTGGACGAACATAGTCCCGACGAGCCAATATCGCTCATCTTCCCTCCCGTCGAGCTTTGTACGGGTGCGTGCCGGTTTTTGTTTTTGGCCTCGACTTGGTATGAGCTTATTCCCGTTTCAGACAATGCTGTTATGATTGGTTGGGCATCTATGTATAGGTTCCTCGCCGGGGACTACGATGACTATTCGGTGGAACTTCGCGCTAAATGGAGCATCGAAAGTCTTCCCGATATACCCGGTAACCTTTCAACTACACTATAGTTTTCTTATAATCGAATATCCCCGCTTTCATTTACCTTCACTCCGCTACTTGGGCGTCGGTCCCGGACCACCTGATCAACCTCCCTTCCTTCGTGGGAACCGGATTCGTCATCTCATCAAGAGCGACAGCGTGCCTCAGATCAATTCTAAATGCCGAGCCAGGTCGGCGGGCTGAACGTTTTAACTCGGGATCACGATCAGCAAGATGAGTATTACCCTTGGCGTTGTGCAAGCTCCGCACCATTATCGGGCTCGGCTTGACGCTCCGGCCAAAACTGATGTCCGCGCCTCGTGAGGCTTCACCCCGAATCGCAGAACGGAGTGAGCTTGCATCTGATAGACGTCAATCCATGTCAATGACTCCCACAATCGGTTCTGACCTTCCCACTATGCGCCATGTAATGCCACTACTCAGGGGACTCGTGACTGTCCCGCAAAAACCGTTGTGCCGCTATATATGTTGATCGACGGATTGGATCCTCACGCTATCGAATCCTCTCCCTCACACATCGTTTCACGGGGCTAATCAACATCTCGTCGACTCCCGAACGCACGCAAGATGAACGGCGTTCCACAGAAACACGGGTATTCTTTGGGGAAGTTCGCTATTGATGAAAACAGGCCCATGAAAGTGATCGTCATCGGTGCTGGCTATAGCGGCATCGGAGCCGGAATTCGGTAAGGTCGTGTTCACCTGGCGTTGTATACTCGAGGGTTGAAGCTGAAGGCTGGCCTATTAGGTTTCCCCAAAGAGTGAAGAACCTCGAGATAACGATATACGAGAAAAATGCTGGAGTTGGGGGAACTTGGTACTCGAACAGATACCCTGTAAGTCGTCGTTCTGCTACGACTCGGACTCGGTACGTCCTGGCCCCACCTCATACTCACTCCACGCTCAGGGTTTGTCATGCGATGTCCCTTCTCACACGGTATGTCGTCCGACTGTCTTCGTTGTCACGATCATGTCCCCTCATACTGGCTCAAAGTACCAATTCACTTTCGAGGAAAACGTAAGTCCGCGTTTCGAGATTTCTATCGTAGTCACCACCTGAACTTCGTTAGCCCGAGTGGTCGGCCTTTTACGCACCCGGACCTGAGATTCGTGCGTATTTGGAGCGTGTCGTCGAAAAGTACAAGCTTGGACCATATATCAAGCTTCAGCACGAAGTCGTTCACGCACGATATGACGAAGGGTTAGGGAAGTGGTTTCTACGAATCCGTCGACCGGGTGACAGTCACACGAAGGAGAATCCGACGTACGACGAGTTCGAAGATAGCGCAGATTTCGTGTTTTGCGGCGCAGGTAGCCTGAGTCGATGGTCATGGCCCGATATCAAAGGGTTGAAAGACTTCAAGGGTAAATTAATGCATTCTGCTGACTGGGAAATGGACGATTGGCGAGTGGGTGTAAAGGATTGGAAGGACAAGTCCGTCGGAGTGATCGGTGTTGTGAGTCACGTCGCATTTCGTTAGATCGGCTCACCCGATGCTGAGCGGGTTACACTTACTTTAGGGATCCTCGGCGCTACAAATAGTGCCAGCGCTTCAGCCGTATGTCGGGAAACTGTTCAACTTCGTTCGCGGAAAGACCTGGCTGGTGCCCCCGTTCTTTGCTGATAAGCTTGCCGAGATGATCGGACGTGATCCTGGTGTCTCGAACTGTGAGAGTTGACGCATGTCGAGTGGATGGAGCGTGACGCTCACTCTCCCGTCAAGACATCTTCGATGAACAAGACAAAGCCAAGTTTCGCGACCCCCAGTTCTACAAAGACTTCCGTCGCCACCTCGAGGCCGAGCTTAATGTGAGAATCGGTCCCATCCTTCGATGTTCAACCGATTCCGAAACCTCTCGCAGTCCGCACACAAATTAACTTTGCGGGACCCGAAAAGAGAAGTAGACGATCTCAATCACTTCACGGAACATATGAGGCGTCGACTGGAAAAGAAACCGTGGGTGGCTGACCACAGTGCGTTTATCGACGTTATCGTTCACCTGCCGTTTCGTCTGAATTGTGTTGGAAGTTTTGCCAAGTTTCCCCGTAGCATGCCGGAGGCTCACACCTGGTCCGGGGTACTTGGAAGCTCTTTGCGAAGACAACGTACGTTTCTCAAGTCTCGAGATGGCTCTCATCACTCAGGTATCCCCTAGGTCGATTTCGTCCCAAAGGATATCGGTCGTATCACACCTACGGGTCTAGAAACGACAGACGGTCAACATTACGACCTCGATATTCTGATTTGCGCTACTGGTGAGCAGAGTCGTAACGTATCACGACTGCCGATTAGCTGACATCGTCCAAGGATTTGACACAAATTACAAATTCCCCTTCACAGTTGTCGGTCGTTCCGGTCTCACCTTGCAACAACGGTACGACCCACATCCGGTCACATACCTTTCGCTATGCACGGATGGGTTTCCCAACTGGTTCAATGCGCTCGGTCCAAACTCGGGCGTAGGAGCGGGTTCCTTGTTGGTCCTGATCGAGCGGGAGATCGAGTACGCAGCCGCAGCCCTTCTCAAGATGCAGCGCGAGCGATTGAAGAGTATCGAAGTCAAACGTGAAGCCGTCGAAGACTTTGACCAATACCTCGAGGTAATTCGTTTCGCTTTTCGCTTTCTGTGTCGTGGTTGCTCACGAGGACGTCAAGTCTTATTTCCCTGGTGTAGGTGTTTGCGCCCTCCGTATGTTCTACATGTTGTTAACAAGGAAGTAGACTGTGTATAGCGCGAAATGTCGGTCATGGTACAAGATGGGTAAGGAAGACGGTCGTGTCGTCGGACTCTGGCCTGGCTCTTGCCTTCATGCCGTTCGAGCGTTCGAGCATCCCCGTTGGGAGGATTACAATTACGAATATCTCGATGGTATCAAGAATCGGTTTTATTGGCTGGGCGATGGTTCTACCTATAACGAAAGGTATATGACCGGAGATCGTGCGTGTTTCATGTCATTTCGGTTCCTGCAGATGCTGACGGACGCGAAAATCCTTGCAGGTGCATGGTATCTAAGCGACAAAGAGCTTGATTATCCGCCAGGTATGCTCTTTTTGGGCGCGGGTGCATCGTCATACGAGCTGACAAGTTACGATCGATTCCTTAGTGCCGCATTGACTTGGCTCCTGAGCATGTGGGGCATACGAATGAATCCTACTTGTCCATTTGTTTATAGGTCACAAATAAAGGTTTGCAGAATCTGTTATCTCTTCTGGTCTCGGGTTCCGCTTCCCAAGATACTCTGGTTGTCCGACTCAGCGTCGAAACCGACGGACATCCCTCGAGTCGATCCCGAAACTTCCTCTGTGGGATTTTGTTGGGGGCTCAGAACATGGGATCACTCAAAGAGTACCATGCCCTCATGACGAGGTCCTCGGTGGCGCTTGTCTCCGTCGACTCGAACACCCGAACGTCTGGATGATCGTCGGGCACTAACTGATCTAGCGCGAGTGCAGCTGCCCGTGGCATCTGCATGATTTCAACTGGTAGGATCGAAATGGTAGTTGAGATTCCCCGTCGCGTTCACGTTAGATGCGAGACATGTGGTAGGGGATATCCGTCAATGGAGCATTGAAGACGGAAGCAAGGCGGGGTCTGGAATGCAGCGACTCACGAAAAAGTGCCGAGTGAGGTTAGGTTAGGGGGGATTTCTCTTAGGGTTAGGTTAGGGTTAGGGGGGATTTCTCTCGAAATTGGACTTGACGTTCTGAAGATGGGTTAACACCGGGTGACAGTGTTGAGGGTTTCTTGCCGCTCAACCTGGACTGTTTCGTTATATAACTCATCAGACCCGGGGTAAATATGAACAACCGTAACAGTCATACCTTTATAGAATATGGCTGGCTGGTGGGAAAAACACGGTGAAACAATAGCTCCGTTGGAGTGGGAAAGACACGTCACCGGGGTACCTGCTGCGCATGCTGCGCCTTTAATTACCGTTT
>JBBPLD010000125.1:0-50760 GCA_038089555.1 Chalciporus chontae | reverse complement strand
TGGCATAGCCATGCACAGCGCGGAGATTAATAGATAAGGTTCCCGATCTAAAGGCAGTGTTGACACTGGTGAGAAAGTAATGTAACCATATTGGGCGACCGTGTGAATAGAGAGAACATGTGTCTGAAATCATCTAGATCAAGATAAGATAAGATGAGTGAAGTGAAAACGACTAAGTCCGGTGAAAGTGCTTGTATGGAGATAGCGCTGTAACATCGAGCCCGAAACGCGATCTGGACAGATATGCAAAGAGAGGCGGCAGCTAACGGAACAGCAGTCCGGGATCCGCTGCACCTCGCGACCCTAGTAAGTAGGCTCAGTTGGGAGTCGATTGCTAGGTGTTAAACCCCCTTCATTCCAAGCTGGAGGACTTCTACCCCAAGGGCTATAAGAAGCAGCCCAATGAATACATCTGCATTCCAACAACCTCTTTCGAAGGGTAAGTGAATTATATAGCTCACCTGTACTCTCTAACGCTGATCATCAGAGCACTTGACATACGCAACGGTGATGGAAGCCTGATGGTTTTCATTTGTAACGCCATGCCCATGCGGCTAGAAGAAAATCTTGCGGCCAAACTCTCCGCCTGTCTGGACGATGACAATCTTTGGCAACACCGCAACAGCAGAGATGGCGCACCCTTCCGCTGCCTGCACTTCTCCTGGTATAATTGATACACGACCAATGTGAGTGACTAGACACTAGTATTGATCTTAACGACTGATTTTGGCTGCTTAGGGAGAAGGAACACCGAGTGCTGTCCACCCTCATGAGCTTGAGCGAACGGACGTCTCGCGTACGAACACATCGCAGTTTCTGCCCTACATGTCCCGGGATTTCGACCAGAACAAACAGCTTTATGACGATCTCTCCATGGCTTTCAAAGATGTATTTGTGTGGATTGAAGACGTGGTAAGTCACATTCGTCGATAAGGATAAACTAAAACTCTGAAACCAACAGTTACGCTTGAACCTGCCTGCAGAGTACAAGGCGATGATAGAGATCGTGGAGTCCCTTCCGGGACAGCCAGGAAGTCTGGTCTCGCCGTTCATTTCATTCGTGCTCAATATCAACGTGTGCACGCAAGGCCACCGCGACGTTGGCGACAAGAGCCTTTGCCTGGTTCTTGCCATTGGCAATTTCATTGGCGGTGGGCTTGCCCTCAAAGAGCCGGGTTTGGTGGTAGAGATGAAAAATGGTGATTTTGCAGCCTTCCAGTCTGACAGCACAACCCACTTGAATCTCCACTACGAGGGCACTAGGGCATCATTCGTGTTTCAAAGCGATCGGGCGTTTGATCGGTGGAAGGAGAACAAGAACGGTTGGTCCTTCAGCGACTTTTTCCACTAGACTCAGAGTACTTAAGTCTAGTCCATTGTATCTTTGATGATTAATGGTTGACTTGGTGTCATTTTTTGTTTCTGTCTCAGTGAGCGAGGCGCGCGGACCTCCGATGACGCCGGAATAAATTTTCCATTCAATGCCACTTAGGTTCCAGATCTAAACTGATCTTCTGATCGCCGTTGGGTCCAGGCCTCCCTGCATGTATAATATAACGCTACGGCGAGAGTTCCCTTCATTCTTTTCTCTTCAATCCACTTCAACCCCCTCTACAACATACACTTACCAACAACATGGCAGGCCCTCAGACTAGAAAAGAGACCCGTGGCAAGAAACGCCCCGCTAGCCCTTCACTTTCCCCTCCCCCTCCTGCGCAGCCTTCTAAACGTCAGAGAGGCAAACGACGCGCCTCACCGAGCCCACTGAGTCCCGCAGAGGCCAAGGCTATGAAAAAACTGGAGCAAAAAGAGAAAGCGGCAGCAGCAGCAGCTGCTGCTGCATTACTAGAGGAGGAAAAACGAGGTAAGTATCCATGTACGATACAAATACATGCTCACCATGCCGGCCAGCTACTCGCAAGAGGGTGGCACGGCTTCTCGCTCAAGAGGAAGCTGAGACCAGCCAAGAGGACGCTGACGGTGAGGACGCACAATCATCCCCCCGTGTCAAACAGCGCAGAAAGGCCCGGAGAGAGGTTTCTCTCTCTCTTCTTGATGCGCTACTTGGTGATGGCGATGATTTGGAGGTGGGCGAGAAAGATACGGAGGAAGGTGAAGTTGATGAAGATGCTGACGCCGGAGAGCATGGGCATGGACATGATACACAGGACAATGCCCAAGTCAACGCTGGGGATGCCAATGAAGGTGCAAAAGCACCATCTCCAGCCCAGGCGACGGTGAAGGCAAATGACGAGGTATTTATTTTTTCTTAGCTCCACAAACATACTGACTTGAACCTCACTCAGATTATTCGAGGGCCGCAAGAAGACAATGAAAAGAAAAATGATACCACATCAAAAGCCGTCCCAGTATCCAAGGGAAAGAAGGTCAAACTTGGGACGTTCGAAAGCCCACGCACCAACAAACTTGCCAAGCTAGGTCACGGCCTAGTTCGCCAGTATATCTCACTCACTCACGGATTTCCTATGGGCGTTCAGAAGGAGGAGATCTGTTGGAAGGCATTGGTCCTGGGGAGCAAAAAAGACTCAACGCTCTCCACCTTTTTGAAGGGTATGGAGACCAACACACAACTGAAGATGCAACTCATAGACTATGTAAGCATCAATATGACCGTCAATTCTGTACTAACAAACTACATGGCGCCATAATAGGTATGGGGAGGAGCTACCCAGCTCCGTGGTGAGCTCGTTGCCAAAGCACGACTCGCCGTTCCTCATGCATATGGTCTCCCCGGGGATTTGAAGGGGGAAGAGTTGTTGTTGGCGGTCAGATGGTTGGTCGACCAAGGGAAAATGTTGCACGGCGGGTTGAATATCAAGGTAAGTGACATTTACCGGCAATACCTGGTCATTCTGAAAAAGTGTGAAGGAACGCACCTGTGAAGGTGACCCATGGAGCCATCTGATTTTCCCCCAACTCATCAAGGCTCAGTGGTGGGGACAACGAGGCCAGGGTACGCTTTTAGGCACCGGGTCCACCAATCCTTACCTCAATGCTCCCATCCCTCAACTGGCCTTGGTCGCCACTGCCGTATGTGTTGCTCATCCTACCATTCACACAACTGATGTAATACATTGTTTATCAGATCGAATGTGTTCTTTCTGGCTTGAGCAATGGCACTGTGATGGACTTCAACGATTCTGTGTTCCACCCAAGGTAAGTAAACATACACACTCTCAGGCTTGACTGACTGGTTTCATTAGATTCGAGTTTTACCTTGAGATGCTGAAACAGTTTAATGCAAAATGTCCCAACTATCTGGCCAACGTGGTTCAAAAGAAAATCCAGGAACATACCGGGTAAGTGATATTCTTTTTCAAAATTGTCAAACTGACGACCTCCATCATGATTAGTTTCCAAGAGGCGAAAGCTGCTACATTCACATTTGATTTCCAGGCACTGGAGGACAAGGCCAAGTAGAGTAGCGTACATACATTGTTGAGGCCGGCATTGAAATAAATTGACATTTTAATGTCTATCACTTTGTGAACAAATCTGACTAAAGAGTGAACAATGGCATAAAATGGAAAAGCCAGTGAGGGTCTAAGGGCTTTGCAATAGTAACACAAAGGACCTATATGAACTGCCAGCCTAGCTTTATATCTTCCTTTTGATGAAAATTGGTTCAATAAAGACGCCCTTTATAAAGGGACTTGTTGCTTTGGGCCATTTGGGACATTTGTGCAGAAAAGGGTCAAAAACCATAAAAAAGATACATAAGGCATAAAAGTTCAACAAAGGGCTCACTATGGTATAGGGGGTATTTTCCTGATGCATGACGTTTTGTACCCGGAATTGGGTATTCCGGACCGGAGTTACGTCGGACCGTTCCGAGCGCATCTCCACGCATCCTACTTAAACCCTGGACTTACTTCCAGAGCACCTCAGTCGTTTCTGCCTCTCTTAGGCATCGGCTGAGGTGAGTATTTACTTTCTTTACTTACTTTGTGTTACTCACTGTACTACCTAGTATTGTTAGGTGAATATAGTCGTTTCCGCCTCTCTTAGGCATCGGCTGAGTATTGTTAGTCTTTAATACCTATATATGAACCGAAAAAGCTAAAAGAACAAAAACATCCATTCCTTTCCGATCTAGTGTCTCCGAACTATACCATCTATACTTCAACTTTCGTTCGCGCGACGAGACACGCGCACCGTATTGGTTTATTTCTCTTTTTCTATTTCACCCGAAAACGACCCGAAGCTTTCGATGGATCGGATCATGGGAAAACGAAAGGAGAAGACGTCGGAAGATGAACGAAGAAGACTAGTTGAGCGGCACCTCGCACCTAGGGTATTCGGGCAGGGATAGACGACGAAAGTGGATCAATGAAGCAAAGACGAGTGATCTCGCAGGACTTGGCGCTTCCTAAGTCCTTTCATTCATTTCCTTCCTTTCTGATTCGATTCCTTGCTCATTATGATTCATTCTTACTTAGACTTAGTGACTTGGACTACTGGACTCGAACTCGGACTTAGACTTGGACTCGGACAAACTCGGACGACGATCGCGAACGACGATGAAATTATAAGGGAGCGGGATGGGAAGGAACGACTAGTACTACTCAGAGTATCGGAGACGTTTTACCTCGTCCAACGCCTCGTCCAACGCTTCTAAGGCCTCCCCCAAGTCCTTTTGCACCTCGACGATCCTGTCCTCCGCGTTCCGGACCTGCGCTCTGGCTATCCGAATTGTGGACTCTGCAGCGACGAGTGCTGCGTACCGAGCCCCGGAACTGGTTGACGCCTTGGCAACCGGGGGGAAGTCGTAGAGGTCGTAGTCGGACTCGGGTGTCGCGGCCTTACCTTTCCCCTTGGCTGACATCGCGCGAACGATGCGCTTAGGGCGTGCGGGCGCTGAACGAAATGTTAGCTGAGTTGATTGATGTTAGGAGAAAACTTACCGGCGACGGCCTTTCCCCTGGGCGCAATGTCCTTCTTACCCTTGCCACCCCGACTCGCCTTCGAGCACCTGAGGTGCATCTCGACGCATCCCATGCACCTGTATCCTTCGCGACCACGACAAGGGATGTCGCGCGTACGACAACGGTCGCAGCGATCGGGATGTGCGGGGACTTCGGAAAGGAGAGGGAAAACAGGGTGCTTGCACTGGGGATGAACAGGAGTGAGCGAGAGGAGAAGGGGGAAAGCAAGAAAAGGGTGGACATACCTTGGACGGAATGACGACCGCCAGACCAGATGGGGGAGCGGGACCGGCAGACGGGATGTTGCTCGACGAAGGGTCCCCGACGATCTCTACGTCGGAGGAGACTCCGCCTCCCTGAGTCGTCTCGGGATGCGCTCCGAGATCCATTGGCCCAGCCTCCCAAGAGGCGCAGACCTGAACCGCCTCGCGAATCACAGGCAGATGCTCGTCGGGGAACGAGCACTCCACCCTGACATCGCGGGCGGCCTCTGCGGCCTTGTCTACCGAAGCCTAGAAATGCGTTAGTCGATGATTACGAATGAGAACCTTTACGACTTACCTGAGAACCCCGAAACTCCTGTACCCACATCTCCTGCTCCTCCCGTAATGCTTCCCGATCATCCGGCATGGACTTGATACACGCGACGAGCGCGTTGATCGCGACGTCGAAGTCGCCCTTGTGGTCGACGGCCAGAACGTGAGGGACGACGGCGGGACCAGCGGCGACGAGGTTGGCGAAGAGAGACATGACGGTGACGATGAGAGGAGGGAAGTGGAGTAGTGGATGGGGAAGATGGAAGAGAGAACGAAGGAAGATGCGAAGGACGACGCGATTTTTATGCGGACTCGCTTACGCGACACGCGGCGCTGACTCAGCACCTCACCTTCGACTGAGGACAGTCGAAAGAAAAGTCCCCCGCGGATGTAAGGAGCACAAGTTCTCTGAGCTCACATACGCACTCCATACCATTCTCAACCATCCCAACAAGTCCCTTCATCATACTCCCCTTCATCCCTAGTCACCTTACTTTCCCCCGAACGCCAACATTACCACCCGAGTCACCCGATCGTCGGGTCTTGTATGCTCCGAGTCCTACCACCGTCGGGTCCGAGTCCTACCATAGTCGGGTTCGAGTCTTCGAGTTCCAGTTGTCCAAGATCAGTTGGTACGTGTTTCTTTTACCTTTCTTTCTTTCTATTTCTCTATCTACGACGCGATACTGGTGACTGCGAGCTATGATTGTATCGGACTATCGTCGGACTCTACCTACCTTTCCTTATCTTTGTTCTGTACGTCTCGGGTTACACCCGAACTATAAAAGCCTGTACTCAGGCACGAATAAATTACTTTCCTTCCTCCACATCACGTCTGAAGTCTAAGAAATCGTCCGTCCGTCCGTCCGTCCGTACAAGTGCAGTCATACTCGAAGTTTACGATCTATCCTACGCATCATCCGCATCTCCTCCTCTCTTCCCTACCTTCGGGTCTATCGTCGGACTCCTAGGGACTCTTCTGGAGACAATCCTTGCACGTCTCAAGGGATCCTTGGCCTATCCTCAAACTCCCTATAACTTGTCTTCTCGACAGCATCCCTTTGGGACGAACTAGTACTCGTTCCCTTCTTATCATTCTCGAAGTCCTGCACCCCAGGGCTTCTATCATCTTTACAGCGCGTGTGACTGGCATCACCCGCGAACTCAGGAATGAGCTCGGCGAGCTTGTCTACCATTACGTTGTTATTAGATGCGTTGTCGCACGTCACGGCGAGGATCTATGTGCCAATCTCTTAGCTCAAGGTACGACATGTTCGGTAAGAGATGGTACCTTATCTGTTAACCCAAACTCCTCCAGCATCGTCGCGAATACTCCCGCTAACTCACGTCCTGTGTGGGACTACACTTATTTCAATAACGACACATTATCTGATCTGGTAAGTCATAAGTTTACCTTTGCCACCTCGACGAAATCTAATGGCAATGACAGTGGTTTCCCCTTGTGCTCCAAATGGACACAGAATGCTACAAACGCGCGATGGTTTGGGGACGTCCAAGCGTCCGTGGTAAAATTCAGCTTTCCCTCGTGTTCCTGGTAGTACATTAGTATCTTCATTTAATTAGTATATGTTTTTGCTGACCTGCAACATCTTAGCAATCCGATTGCGAGTGCGCGCAAAAACGAGTCGAGCATCCCGCGACACTGTGGCAGCGCAAGGTATGTAATATTCAGGACGACCCGTTTTCATCAAAGATCTAAAGCCCCGGTCCTCGACAATGGAAAACGGCCGTAGGCTCTCCGCTACCCACCGAACCATTTCGGCTCTACAACATATTTCGTTATCACCAATCTCGGGGAAGAACACAAACTCACCTTGCTTCATTTCGGGTGTGTTGACGATGCGAGTATGTCACTTTTCCTCCCCCTTTCCGCTCGAATGCAGCAGTTATTGACCCATCTCGTAGGACACTCTTAACGATCTTTGTTCGTACTTCATTCGCATCCTTTGCTTCGTCGGCAGCAGCCAGTACCTCAGGTCCCCAGCAACCTTTAACATGCTTGCGCATGTTGCCCGTCGATCGGGCATCTCCAGTGTCGAGAAACCGGCGGACCGTGCATTTGCAACCACGCGCGCAACATTTGAACTCATGTGTGCTTCGGCCATTGATGACAACAATTCGGGGCCGTGGTTCAAAAAAGGCATAAACGGGCGAGGTCCAGTCTTTTATTAGACATGCTATTGGTGGCATGTTAGCTGACAATGATGTTGTCATCCCTATAGCTTACTCAGTTCGTCCGCGGGGCTTACAAGCTCTACGGAGGGTGCGCGTGTGCTCCTGCCATCATCAGGCGGGTCGTCCTCATCAGGTACGTCCTCGACAGTTGCTCGCCTTGAGGATGCTGTTGACTCTTGTGATTGACTCAGAATAGACTCGGAGTTGCTGTCGCCGGTCCTTTGGGCCACACGAGCCTTTTTGGAGCTGCTTCTCCTTCGCCGCCATCATTCTTGTGTTTTGTGACCTTTTCCCGACGATCTTCAAGGGCTGCCTGGGCTTTGGCTGTCATTTTCGACACACGTTTCGCTGGTGGCTGGGCCATGATGATGGTTGGGTTTGAGAAATTTTTCTACGGCTCTCTACTAGCTCGCAGATTTTAGTCATGTCGTAACTTAGCACATAATGTTTTTGAATTTCCTTTTCAAGTCGCGAGCCCAGGTGCTCTACCACATGGGTACTGTACGGGTACACGGGTTTCACAAAGCTGACCCGCACCCATACCCGAGCAGTACCCGTACCCGGTACCCGTGCGGGTTACCCCAACCCGTGTCATTGCCTAGCTGCGAACAGGCCACTGTCCCCTCAACAAGTATCTAAAACGGATAACCAAATCGCTGACAGACAAATGCGCATACTGCACAGACACGATTGAGGATATACCACACTTCCTGTTCACATGCCCTCAATACACGAGGCCGAGGCACGTCCTCTGGACGAAAGTGAGACGCAAGACCACGAACCTCTCCATACTGTTATCCGACAAGAACGCTGTACCACACCTTCTCAACTACGTAGACAAAACGGGCCGCTTCAAAGCGGCCCTCGGTAACCTTTCTCCCGACTGCCAGCAAACCCGCTAACAAACAAACCCAGGATCCTCAAAACCTCTGTACCACCACCTCTTACCCTTCCCACTCACCTACACATCCCGACTAATCCTTCGTCACCCACGCCTCACCCTACCCTACCATAACATACAACCATATCCACACTATCACACATAATTACCCGTCGACGACCAGGATCAGGCGCCCGGCGCTCGGGGGACTATCCAGCAACCAGAATCAGAAGGGAACAGTACACTCACGAAACCCGCAAACACATGCCCCCACTCACCCAATCCGACATCCCCATACCCACTTTCCCCTACCATACTGATGTTACCCATCCCCCCTTCCTCCTCGTACACTTTCGCTCCGGCGGACGGGTACTTGCTAAACCTTAGACCGCGCCAGCTCAACCATTATATCACGCCAGCACAAGTACTACAAGGGCATCGTTGATTAGATGACCGAGGCGTCTAAAACTGCCGGCAGGAACGGCAGGACCTAGGGGGGGTCTATGACTCACTCTTAGGTGCATTCGCGAGGTCAGGAATTCGAAGAGGGCACAGGTGCCCTCAAGCTCTTAGATAGTATTGTCCTACATAGGGTACATACACCCCAATCAGACACAAATGGAACCAAAAAAAAAAAAAAAAAAAAAAAAAAAAAAAAAAAAAAAAAAAAAAAAAAAAAAAAAACATGTACCACTGATCTTGGACAATTAGAACTCGAGGACTCGGAACCCGATAGTGATAGGACTCGGAACCCGACGGTGATAGGACTCAGGTTGTGTGGTGTCCGATAATCGGACTAGCTCAGGTGAGAATGTTGAGGATTGGAAGAAGGTAGGACGACTAGAGATGAAGAGGAGTGAGACAAAGGACTTTGCTCGTGTTGTTGGAAATGGTATGGAGTGCGTATGTGAGCTCAAGAGAACTTGTGCTCCTTACAATGTTGTACATTGTGGTTATGGATAAAAAGTTATATTGACTCAGATTGACTGAGTTCAAATATACTTCTGTTTATGGAACAGTAGTGAATTGTAACCTTGATCATAAATACATTCAACACTTCCACCATTGTTTCTCTTCTATGGATGCCCTATTCTGTTACAACACCACAAAGAATATACAATTTCAAATTGCAATACAGATAAGGATCAACACAACAGATTAGTGAACACAATACTTTCAGCTGTTTTCATATTATTTGAAGTGAAAAATAAAGCTAGCACATCATCTTTCTAACTCTTGACAACACCATATATAGCACTGCAACCTTTGCAAACCCATGAAGAAAACACACAGTAATGGAAGGTGCCAATCATTGATCACCAAAGGCACACAAGAGGCACATGCTGTGCAGAACTGCAATAGTCTTAGATTTGAGGCACAGCCCCTAACAATTGGATTGCCAGCGAATCTGAAAATGTTTGCTAAGTCAAAAGTGAAGAGGCTCGATTGGAAAGGTTGAAGCAATCCAAGTAACATAGCCAAAGATGGATCATCACATGAGGAGCTCTGACACCCTGAGGATGGCTGTGAGTTGTACTCAGCTCAGATTGCATGGCAGAGTTAGAAGGATGACAAGGAGTTGGTCCCATGAAACATACAAGGGTCTAAGATAAATCATCATTATGCAGAAGGGGGGGACATAGATTGAAAGGAGACAACAAGCATTGTGCTGTATCTTGCTCATCATCTAGCTCAATCATCTCCCACCAATCAGTCACCTTAACACTTCAAAAGAACATGAGTTGTCAGAAGCGAAGATTAATCATGTCGCAGGACTTACGGTAACAGCAAGTTCCCCAGCCCTCGTGTGCATGATAAGCGCCACAATGAGTCCTTGAACATTCAAAAGCATCTACGTCACCATCCATGAGATGACAAAGTTGGCGTAGACATACCGTAAAGCCCCAAGACTTCCGCGAAGATGAGAATTAACACCTGGGCTGGGGATTAGCAAGTATAAACATGACATGCAGAAATAACGGACCATTCCAACGAATAGCCGCGGTTGCTGAGCAGTACCTCTCACACCTGCATCACCGACAATGCCAATGGCGAACCCAGCTGCAAGACCAGCGAGCCCGACAGAAAGACCGGCACCGAGGTCGATGAAACTTTGCGCAAGAGACATAGATGATTCGACTGTATGATATACGTTGGAATGCTACAGATGAAAATTGAAAAAACGGGACCCACGTGAGTTGGAGATGAGCACGGAAACCACCAGTCCGTAAATCTATGTTGGGTTAGAGCAATTACTACAGGACCGACGACCAAGAGAGCAAAGTTCTTACGGCAATGATACCAGCCATGATAACCGGGATAACACACCTCATGACGAGGTCAGGTCGGAGGACACCCATTGCCGATATCCCGACACCAGACTTGGCAGTACCATAGCTGAGAGTGTGCTGTTAGCAAAGAACGTAAATCTTCACTGAGAGTGTGAACGAACCTGGCCCCAATACCTGCACGCAATTAAGGAAACGGACACAGACGGAAGTGAGTATGTGGTTTCTAGGTGAAGATTCAGGTTCCTACAGGTAAACACGATGGCAGAAGTGCAGCCCTACAAAGGATTTCAATATCAGTTCCGACACAAGCTGTGTGAGCCTTACCATGGCGGCGAAGAATGGGGAATACACGGGGCAGAGGTCAGACATGACTATAGCAAGGAACGGTGGAGATCACTTGGTTCAGACAAACTGCGTACTAACCAACCGCGCGTCGGACTTGACAGCGGAGTTTTTGTACAAACTCAGTAAACATAGGCAAATACTCGGTATAAGCCTTAACATTTGGTTGGGAATGGCCACGATGGAAAGACTTGACGACTCGATTGCTGCGACCGGGCGGTCCATTGACATTGAACTGGGCGGACAAGAGGTCATTACCATCGATCTAGACAACCTCGACCCCAATCCGGATGACGTCCTGGATCTTCTGAAGGAAGGTCAATGTAGGCTCACGGTATGGGTGAAACTCGCTGGAGAGTACTGGCGGAGAGGATACCTAGCTGCTGCAGAACGAATCGCACATTCTGCCATTGAATGTGAGTCGCCAGTTTTTGGAGTCCTTCGTCATTTCCTTATTTCATGATCCCTGTAGCGTCGACGGCGAATGGAACAATGGCTCAGTCACCACCGATATATGCACTCCTCGCGAACATTCAGATCGCTCATGCGCAGAAAGCACCCAAGGTTGTCCTTCATGATGCTCAAGAAGACAAGCTCATGGGCGTGCGTTCAAAAGAGGAGTATTATCGGGACGCTGCTCAGTACTTGAACACAGGGGAGAGAGCTGCAGCAGAATGTGGGGAGGGGGTTGGTGGAACACTGGCCTTCTTGACGCGAGGTTCGTGGTGAACTTGGTTGAACCCCTGAGCTTAACATTATTTAGGCGTCCAACAATTGGCTACTCGATCCCTGGATGACGCGATGCGTTCGTTCGAAGGGGTCCTCGCTGAAAAGCCGACAAATATTGTGGCTCTCGTGGGCAAGGTCGGCTCTCACGTCAAACTGGATATCGAGGTACTGATGGCTCTTGTCACGCCCAGGCTCGCATTCTTTACGCGAGGCGGAGCTACCCCCAAGCTCTCAAGCTATTCCAGCAAGCCCTACAACTAAACCCCCGGTGTCCACCGGACCCTCGAATAGGAATAGGCCTCTGTTTTTGGGCAATGGATCAGAGAGTAAAAGCCAAAGCGGCGTGGCAAAGAAGCCTTGAGGTGGTACGTCGGCGACTTTCATTCTGAACTGTGATGCTGAGCTTTCCGGCAAGAATCCGTCCGAGTGGGTCGCACAACTTTTATTAGGACTAGAATCTATCAACGCCAGTAAAGCAGGGAACCAAACCGAACAGGAATGCGCCCAGGCTTTCATGATAGGTACCAAATATATTGAGCAGGCGTTCAAAACGAATCAGAAAAGTGCCGCTGCGGCTAATGCACTGTGCGAGTTATTCCTGAGAAAGAATAATTTTAAACGCGTGAGTTGTTATTTCCTACCGTAAAGCAAAGAGCACATACATCTGACTCTGAATCCTGTTAAGGCGCTCAAGTTGGCTGAACGAACGATCCAATTTGCCGACACCCTCACGTTACTGACCGAAGGCAATCTACGCGCTGCCCGGGCCCTGCATGCCGAGGGGTCACTGAAGGAAGCTACAAAATACTACACGATTGCAACGGAGGGTCAGCCGAACCATGTGCTAGGTGCAATTGGCATGGCGCAGATGCAGGTGCTAAATGGTAGGATTGGGTCTTCGTTCCTAGATGAATTTATGCCTCATGGGAGACAGATGAAATGGCTGCAGCAATACACACCCTCGACACCCTAATACAGCCTCCGAACCGACACCGATCCGTGGAGGCTACTGTCATGCTCGCTTCGCTCCGTGCCCATCCACGACCTGGCGTATCCAGTGCGGATGTTGCTCAGGAGAAGCACAAGGCACGCGAACTATTTGACCGGGTTTGTAAGGCTATTGAGCTTGAGGACTTGCGCCCAAATGGACATCCGTCAAGCCGTCCACCACGATTCATCAGTGATGATATGGAAATGCAGGTCGAGATAGCGTGTTTGTGGCAGGAGGAGAACGTGGATCGGGCCGTGAAAGCTTTCGGCGATGCCTTGCGAGTCAGCATGGCGGGTGACCAGGTCGACCCAAGGTTACTCAACAATCTAGGCGCTCTGCAACATGTGGAGGGCAACCTAGAGGACGCACGCAAGATGTATGAGGAAGCACTGACCAAGGCTGCAACTATCAACGAGGTATCCAGCGAAGCGATGTCGACATCAATACTATATAATCTCGCAAGGGTATACGAGGATAGTGGCGACAATGCTTTGGCCAACGAAGCGTACGATAAGCTTCTCTCTCGACATCCGGAATATGTTGATGGTTGGTCCTTCGGCTCCTACATGTTGAGATTTACCTGACATCTCAAATAGCGAAGATCAGACAAGCACAATTGCTGGTGAACGTTGGTCAGCCAAACGAAGCTCATGAGCTTCTTAAACAGGCCTTGGCCACCCAAAATACCAACCTCAACCTCCGCGCGTTCTACACTTCATTCCTCCTTCAGCACAACGTCAAAGGAGCCAAGGATTTTGTGTTCGCGACCCTCAAAGATCACGAGCGACACGACGTCTACTCGCTATGCGCCGCAGCGTGGATCATGTACAGCCAAAGCCGTGAGAGCCGAGATCCCAATCCCAAGGCTGTGGAAGAGCGCAAACGAAACTTCCAACGCGCGGTCGAAGCCTATCACAAAGCACTCCAGCTCGACCCATTTTGTGCTGTGGCCGCACAAGGTCTTGCGATTGCCGTGGCCGAAGACGCTCTGGGGACTTTGAGTGGAGTACTTCCGGCTTCAGCGGCTGATGATACTCAGCGACGGTTGAAGAGCTCGCGAGAGGCGCTTGACGTGTTTGCGAAGATCCGAGAAACGCTTCACGATGGAAGTGTCTATGTAAATATGGGCCATTGTTACTATGCACGAGACGAATTCGATCGTGCCATAGAAAGTGTGAGTGAAAACATTCGTAGCCTGAGGAGTGAAGTGCTGACTACTTGACGGCAGTATGAAACTGCCTCTGTCAAATTCTACAATGGTCAAAACGTGCCAGTGTTGATGTGTTTGTGTCGATCTTGGTATGCCAAGGCCACCAAAGAGCAAACGTCTGTAGCCATGAATACCGCACTAAAATATGCTCAGATCGTGCGTCTTCCAGATCCAAGCAGAGAACAAACAGTCTTACTCACGCTTCCTAGGCCCTCCATATGCAGCCAAGTGATAAAGCGATCATGTACAATATTGCTATGATCCAACAAAAAGCGGCAGAACTCCTCTTTGGACTGAGCCCAGCCAAACGGACGTTGAAAGACCTCGAGTGGTCAATATGTCAGGCTAACCATGCGCAACGGTATGTTTTGTCCGCTCCACACTTCGGCGCTCCATACGCTGTCTGGTATATGGAGACTGACGCGCTTACGCTAAATAGCATCTTTGGCTCGTTGGCGGCCGATACGTCTCCATTCTTGCCTTACAACGTGGAACTCGCAGATCAACGGCGCAAATACGGTGAGAGCATGCTGCGTCGAGCGGATGAACATCTTGGAGCGCAGAGAGAGTTTGAGGCGGAGGCACGAGCGAGACTTGATGCTGCGCGTCAGAAGAGACAGGAAGACAAAGAAAGGCAGGAAGCCGTTGAAGTCTGTCCTTTTTTTTTCTTCCGAATTCACCTCTTCTGAATGGTTCTTTGCCCGAATGAACAGGTGGCAAAGATGGAAGAGTTGCGTGTACAAGCGGAGAAATTGGCAGAGGAACGCCGAATAGCGAGAGAGCAGGCACTTGAGTGGACGCGCGAAGTTCAGATGGAGAGCGACGAGGAACGTGAGCGAAAATCTAAGCGGGGATCTAGAAAGGCCAAGGTGGAACCCGAAAGCGGCGATGACGGTCTGGTGACATCGTCCGAGCCAAAGAAACGGCGGAAGGGCAAACATAACGAACAATTGTTTAGTGACGAGGAAATGGAGAGCAAGCCGGCAAAGAAGGTACGAAGCCCCGTTTCACTGTCGTGTAATGGTTCCCCTACCGACATGTTACATGCAGCGCGGTGTAAAGAAACGGGTCATTCGCGACGACGACGACCAAGAGACAACTGGGGGCCCGCGGAAGAAACAATTGTAAGTCCAATGTTCGTGATATGACGACTTGACTCATTCAACTTCCTTTAGCAAAAGTAAAGAGTATATTTCTGACACCGACGACGATGCGGAAGCATCATAGCCCGGTGGACTTCACTTTGTTATCAAATACTGTACATTTTACTTAGTTGTGTATACAGATTACGTCGATCACTGGAATCACGCAGAATGACTAATTTACTTTGCTCGTGATCAACACATAGCATTCTACGACTGTCACACAACTGATAGCACCCAAGACACAACTATACCAACTGTGACCGATACAGTACTATCTCATACCGTCGACGTCAGGGAGTCTAAACGTCGATGCACTCTGGCTCCCTCGACTCTGCATTATGCGACAATATGTGTTACTTCTGATATCACACTGTACGGTATCTCTCTTAAAGTCTATCGTCCCTAGAAAAGGAATCTGTAATAAGGAGATCCTGAACAATGCCAGAATATCAGCAAAGCACATAGGAAATGTAGAGTCATATACTGACATCAGGGGCAAACGCCCATGTATCGAACGCATGCACCAGAGCTGCCCAATCTTTTACCTCCATCTCACGCACAGGTTTGGAAGTATTAACTGAATGATGGCCCGGAAGGGATCCATCCGTGAGCGTGTTCAACAAGGTTGATGCTCCTGGTGCAAGATGGCTAGGACAGATAAAGTGGAGGGATAAGACATTGAAGTGAAGCTAAAGAAGCTGACATACGGGATGGCACGTTTAAGCGGAGTCGATTTGAGCACAAACAACTTACGCAGGCAAAAGTCCCACTTGTCGAGTAAGCCTTTCTCGATGGTCTGTTCTGCTTGTCAGCGGTTTTAGATTACGAGAAATTGGTTCAGGGACCTGTTCTAGTAGCGGATTGATCGTGACAGCAACCATATTTCGGTTCTGACGGTTTTTCTTTGAGCGACCCTCGGTGGCAGCGATACTGGGTGGCCAGAAGTGTTCTTCGTACGGCTGCAACATGCCAGAAGGGACGGCTTCTTGAAATGAAGCAACAGCCTCAGCTATCACAGACAACTTGCATCGATTTTTCAACCTGGTAGCAATGCTGGTATCTGCTGATATACGCTGGTAGAATGTCAGAACTAGCCTTGGGAGAACGATAAAGAAATACCTCCCAAACGAAATCATGCATGATATAGTTCATGGGGACTCGGCCGTAGCGGAACAGCCAGCCTTGGTCAGGTATTAGACGCAACAGTTGTGCGATAAGTTGCTCGCCATAGATGGAGGTTGGCAAGTGTGCGACGAAACGAAGCTGAGGGTTGGCTAAATGCAATGGGATATTAGCAACGCAGTTGAAAGGATGATGATAACGGCGCACGGTCTTGCCAATCGGAAACCTCGACATCACGGAGGTGACCCTCCGCTTCTAAGTTGCGGTAGGTACTCCATGCATAACCGTCCCACGGGAGAACCCGTACACGTGGATCAACCATTTGGAGTGGCTAGGTTTTTGTTGAGTATACTGAGATACGTGACTGAGTTCTATCGACATACCATGAGGCTCTCGAGAAAACAGTCAGTGTTCTCGAGTACGATGATCTTGCGAACACGTTCTTTCGGTAGTTCAAGTAATGCACGCGTCAGCATTCCAGGCCCTTCATGGTTGGTTGTTAGTACCGCCCCCTCACGGTACGGAGCGCCTCACCCGGAAAGGCTTCAATGATCACCTTGTCTCTTGACCCAGCCGGAACGAATGCCTCGGCTACTTGGGCCGCTGTTTTAGGATTTCGGAGACAAACATGGTGTCTGACAAGCTGGGTGGATGACGGTGGTGGAAATACTGGGTCTCCTAGTTGGACGCAACGTCTTCCTACTGTCGAAAACCACCGCTTGAACAGCGACATAAATAAATTTGCAAGTCTTGTCGCCGCAGATGGATACACATACCTTACATAATCAAGTGCATCCGGGTTTGGCATTTTGGGTGTCGTTGCTCTCGACGAACAATCTGAGCCACAGTGAGTTGCCTCGGTTAGTAGTATGAGTATACCTATCGATTGTTCCCTTTACCTCGTCACCGGCCGAGAGCTACTCCCCGAGGGCAAGGTAAGTTCTGACGTCGTAAATACCACGTCCTCCTTGAAACTTGATCCTGTTAGGCGTACGGCAACTCTCTCAGAGAAGTGCTTCCTCCCTTGGCTTTCGAGCCAACACATCACTGATGTTACCATCAGGCTTTGCAGGGAGGGGTTACTGTCGTACAAGTACGAGAGAAGAAATCAGACACAGCTGAGGTACATCAATAATGATTAAAAAAAAACAGATGCGATCGCGATGGTCTCATATGCAATCTCCAGTTTCTGCAAATTGCCCGGGAAAGCAAAAAAATATGCGACGAATTCGGGGTTCCCCTTCTAATCAACGATCGCATAGATATTGCTCTAGCCGTTGACGCGCACGGTGTGCACCTTGGGCAAACAGACATGCCAGTATCCATGGCACGGCAGCTTCTCCCGCCAGGCAAAATTATCGGGGTATCTTGCAGCAACTTGAACCACGTTAAGAAGGCCCTAGAGGATGGTGTTGATTATATCGGTATTGGTGCAGTCTGGGCAACGAGCACAAAGCAACTCACAGCGCCTGTCCTCGGAGCGCGAGGAATAGGGCACCTGCTTGCGGCTCTTGATGGCACCTCCGTGAAAGCCGTTGCTATCGGTGTGGGACCCTTTTATTAGGAGATGTATGTACTAACTATGAGAATTAACAGGTGGCATCAAGTCCGGCAACATATTAAGAACTTTGCATGGGGCTGTGTCAACCACAGGGCATACTTTAGATGGAGTGGCCGTTGTTTCAGATATAGTGTCGTCCCCGGAGCCGCTCAGATCAGCCCAAACGCTGAAGGATGCTTACTTATCTTGGTCAACTTCCATCAGACATCTGGCTGAAGCATCTGCGACCTACACTCCACAATCAATCAAAGTTGGTGTTGCCGATCTCTTGAGTATCGTCAAGGAGACGAATCCTCTCATTCACCAGGTAAATCTGAAGATTTATTACATGTACATGACTCATTTCCTTAGATTACGAATATTGTTGTGGCTAACCAATCTGCCAATGCCACACTGGCTCTGGGGGCCAGCCCCATCATGGCTACCGCACCAGAGGAGATGTGCGATCTCAGTCGCGTCCTCAGTGCATTGCTAGTGAATTTCGGCACGGTCAAGGATAAGGAAAGCATGTTACTCGCAGGACAGTTCGTAAACGCCGAGAAGAAGCCAGTGATCTTTGACCCTGTTGGTGTAGGGGCAACGCAGTTTCGTCGTAGTACTGCTTCCGAATTATTGAACGCTTGGCAAGCCAGCGTCATCAAAGGGAATGCGGGAGAGCTCGCCGCGCTTGCCGATTCGAAGGAGGTGAGTACAACATTAACTCGGGTCAGATCAGTTCAAGCGCTGACGACACCGTCATTGAGGCGCAAGCCAAGGGTGTCGACAGTATTGGTGCCGGGTTCGCTGACCCGGCCGCGTTTGTCAGGGACTTGGCAAGGAAGGAACGTAAGTTTCCAAAGATTCCCTGTTGTCAATCCAAAACCTTCTCGGGTTATCAGGATGCGTCATTGCTCTTACTGGTCCAATTGACTGGGTGTCGGATGGCACAACCGTGGTCAAGCTTGCGAATGGGCACAAGCTTCTCGGTGATATCACAGGCTCTGGGTGTCTAGTAGGGACCTGCATTGCTACCTTCTGTGCCGGTGCTTGGGACCGGGAAAAGGGCAAAGACGCAGCTGGAAGGCTCGTGAAAGGCAACATGTTATTGGCCGCGATCGGAGGGTGAGTCCAAGTTGAGCGATGAGATTTGAACTGACCCAACGGATTCCGGAAGTATCTTGGCACTTACGATTGCAGGGGAGCGTGCTGCGACGCGAGTCGATGTACAGGGATCGGGAACATTCCTGCAGGCGCTAATTGACGAACTATACAATTTGACACCAGAGAAAATGCTAGAGTGTGGCAGGGTGGAAGTAATAACACAATGATAACGCATTATATGTACAGTGCCAGGGATAACAAGCGGGTGTGAGTTCCACAAAGATCAGATAATCTGACGCTACCGAGTCGGAATGTCAGAGTAGTGCGTTCTCGTCTCTTTATTAGGAACTTCAAGGATCTTAGGGAAGGGAGCGGATGCGGTTGGTTGGAGCCAATTCTTCTCATCGTAGTGGGCATGTGGTGGGCTATCAATCATGTGGAACGTATATGCATATCGAGTCTGATTACTCGTGTTTCGCTCAGATTTGTGCAGCACGCTGCCGTGAATCAGGACAAGGTCCCCTTCAAGGACGCGTCAGCTTGAGCGGATGGGCGGATGGTCATCCCTGGACTGTACAACTGACCTGGTTCGCATGCCTGTAGAACGTAATTCTTAGTTCCTTGTGTAGGATGGGTGTGCGGGGGGGAACAAATCTCCTCAAATCCAGTTCCACCCTCGGGAATGCGGATGAACCTTTTGGTGATTCGGGTTGTAATGTGGGAGCCTGGCAGAAACGACAATGCGCCATTTGTTGACGTACATCTTTCCAATGGTATCCAAAATCCGAGCGCGGTGGGAGGCGAGGTGTACTGTAACAATCGTTACTATCAATTTGCAAGGTAGAGTGGCGGGTCCTACTCACAAGGAAAGTCCTTGCGAGGCGACGACGTAATCCGGTAAATCCACAAGAAAATCCATCAGATCGGTGGACTTACGAGTCTGTGTGTTCAGGAACTACGAGACTTTAAGTGAACGATCGATAACTGCATACAAAGGTGATCACCTGCACCACCGATCTCAGGTTGCTTGAAGATAACCATTGACTGGAGGGCTGGGGCAGCGAGAAATTTAGTTACCTGCAGTGCTTTGATCAAATAGACGTCAAGCTCACCGACGGGGTCGTAATGAAATTTAAGATCTTTCACTACAGCCTTCAGCTTGTCGTTCTCTAGGGTGACTTTCCGGAAGATAGGATCGAGAAGGTGAAGTGCTGTGACATTGAATGAGCCTAGTGAATAGCCCATTTCCATGTGCCATGGATCGTATCTCACCATGCCCAATCTTGTTTACGGCCTTTGTCTTATCCCTCGTGAGCTTACCAGCTTCATCCACGGCGTCCTCCTCCAGGAAGTAACGGATCTTGTCCCCAGAGTTCAGAAAATAGTCGTCGCCAACATGGTTCCTATCCGATGTAGTGAATGTCGTCTGATCGACGTCAGCACACCGCTAGATTCGATCATCCAACGACATGACTCACACGCGGGTGGTCTTCCACGCTGAATCCATCTAACAGTTCCTTGGATCGCTGTAGCAGGGACGAGACCTGATTTTGCGTCAGAAACCTTGGGATGCAAATGTAACTGCCAGCTTTGTTCAGTTGACTCGAGTCATTGAAGCGAACACCATCCAACTACTTGCCCGTCTTCGTAGAACTGTCAAGACGGTAGAATTCGAAGTTACGATTGTGAACTGAAGGGGCTGACCTGATCCACATCCTCTTGGGTCAAATACTCTAAATCTTGTCTCATTGCAATAGCCTGGATATCGATTGGAAGGCTTCAGGTGGAACACTACGTACTACTAGGGGGTTCAGATTGTAGTAGCTGTTGCCACCGACAACTCAATGGGGCCAGCTTAAATATCACACGGTGATCAACACAGATTACGCTACCATAAAACGCGAGCAGAGGGTGTAATGGGTAGTGACCATACTTATCGGTTCCACGGATACACAGCCTAGAGGAGCGACCAGTTTCAAACCTCAGAGTCTCCTGCATTATCATCCATCTCAATGTTCTCTCCGTTTGCCAACCGCTGTATTAGGTGATCGATCTTGGTTTTGTGGATTCGGTGATGCTCTTGCCAACCCTTCCAGGGATGGTGTGGGTGCTAAAATGGTAGAGCATGCTCAGTACATGGCTCTACGTGGTCAACAGAACGCTTGCCAATCGTCCGAACGCTTGAAAAATCTTATCTGACGTGCCCTCGGGCTTTGTGAGGAAATACTTGGCGAGAAGAATATCGTCCGAGCGGGAATACCTCATCTTCTTCTCAGGTGGTTGAGGTAAGGGCTCGTCCCCTTCAGTCCTGTTTAGCTCGTGTTTATGGCGACGCCAAAACTTCATCCACGATGCACGAGAGTGGTGAGGCGCCTACAAATTAAAGGATAAGCGACGACTATGATCACGATCATGCAATTACCTTGGTGGCAACGTCTTTCCAGAACGCTACCATATCAAAACGATCCTGAGATCTGTGAGGGGTGCAAGTAGGTCGGCCAATATATCATGTCGTATATCCAACTCACTTTCTATACTCCATGAAGCGCACCAAGAAAGTCACATCCTGTTCCGTAAATGCGACACCTTTGCCAGTGGTACTCCTGAACAAAGCCCGCGGCGGAGTCGGAGACCGGTTACGTGGCTGGTGACCCTCTTGTTGTAACCGTTGTTGTGCCGCGGCGATAATTCCGGGGCCAGTAGTGACTCGCAATTGTTCCACGTCCACTTCCTGATCTCCATCGTCCTGGGGGGTCACTGAACCGCCAAGGTCCATAGAGTAACCACCAAGCCTGATTTGATGCTTGTTGCAATATCTTCGCCAAGAGTAGAATCTGGGAAATCCTTAGCCCCCGACAAGGAACGTACGATCGCTTGTTTCCTCACGTGTGGTGTGGAGCCTACCGGCAACTTAGTGAGTGACAATGTGGAGGGCAAACTACACACCTTGACTGCTATTCTCTCGCATATTTCTCTCAGACTAAGATGATGAATAAATGAGTTCGCGGAATTCGTTCAAAGAAGCGAGGAACAGAAACCTTAGTACCAATCCCTGCTCCTGACAGTAGTCGATGTATCTTTTGAGGTACAAGACATCATCAGATGTAAAAAGATTCCCGCCGTAAGTACTCTTGATGACACGGCTTGGGGGAGTAGGAGATCGAGCAGGTGGATTTCTTCGATTGAGAACGAGCGTAGAGGGAGGCGCGGCAGGGGTCGACTGTCAAGGTATAGATATGTATAGTTCCGCGCATGTGTTTATATGCATACTTGCCTGGTTTCGACTTCGCTTCCGACCACGGGGCTTTTCTCCAACAGGATGTTCAATGTCTGTGCTGGATGGGCCAGATGTTGAGGGGCCAGGATCGGGCATATATGGAGGGGCTTGCTCGTAAGGTGGCTCGTACTGTATAACCGCAGTCAATGCGACTGCCACACTGATTTGCCTGCCAAACTGACCGTCGCAGGATCGTAGGTGTAATCTCCGGGAGGAGCAGTAGCCCACTCGGGCTGCTCATCTCTATACCTATAGCCGTAGGCGGGTCCACTTGGACCTGATACCATGTGAGGGGGCTGCTCAAAAGCGGTGACCCATGGGCCATCTCGATAAGGTTGGGGAGGACGTGGAATGAGCCCAGAGGGGGGTTGAGGAGGGGTCATGTGAGTTTGTTGCGGTGCAATGGCATTGGGCGCTTGCCAAGACTGAGGGGGTGCAGCTGTAGGGGGCTGCATGCCACGAGGGGGAGGATGGATGGGGTGTGCATAGACAGGATATGGATACGAGGCTTGAGATGGATGCACCAGAGGATCGTTAGGGTCGATCGATGCGATAGGCTGGGTATGAGTGGGAATAGGTGGAATAGGAGGAGGTATTTGGGCAGCCGAGGCGGGTTCATTCGGGGATGGGATGACAGGAGGTGGATCGACTCTGTAAGAGGACTGTTAAGAGGGCAGAACATAGGATCGGCAAGGGTGTACTTTTCCGTTCCGGTTACTTTGCACTCGGCCCAGTTGGTTTGAAACGTCTGAAGTACACCGGCACGGATACATTCATGTACCCATCGGGCATGGAGAACAATCTTGCCCTTCTTGCCGGCATACTGACGAAACAAGTTCTGACCAGACTCTTTGTGGGGATCGACTGATAGATGGATGAGATTTGTGGTGAGGGGTGAGAGGAGAGGACTCGCCTAATATGTAAGGGGTCCCGCTGTAACTCGGGGAGACGTTTCCGCCATGTTTCTGAGGAATGGAGTGTTTGGGTAAGAATGGGGGGGTGAAAGAAGAACATACGGAGATGAGGTCTACGAGGAGATCTCTATCGTCTACGTCTTTCTCGATGTAAACGGTGAGGGGAGTGCCCATCATGGGCTCGAGGAAGAGGAGGACATTTTGGGGGTCTGATTGAGTCGGCTGAGAGTGAGTGCGTCTGGTAGAGCGAGCTGGTGCCATGGGTCTTGAGAAGGCGAAACAAAAGATTGGAAGTGGTTGGAGTCCTGGGATCGGACTTTGAAACCACCGATCGGCCCGGAAGTGACCCCCCTGTGAGTGGTGGTTGCTGTTTTTGTTTGTTTGTTCGTATCAACGAGAGAGAGAGAGATAGTAATTGACATCGTTTCCCTTCCGTTCTCTCCACCATGGCCAACGTCCCTGGCCGCAAAAAATCGATCGCTTCAAACCCCGGGCTCGTAATCGAAACGCCAGTCGCGAATAATAATATTCTCAATAAAGCAGCCTCCGCCTCCACCTCGCTCTACCAGCAATGTTCTTCTCTCCGTTCACGTCTCATGCGCATCCCAAATTTCTCTCATTTCTTCATTCTCTCCGCACCAAACGGTGACCTTCGTCAGTCCACAGATCCAGTCACACAACTTTGGGATTGTTTCACACTCGGCATTCCCCTCTGCTTCCTCTTCAACCTCCTCCCTTCCCCAACTCGTCCCATTGGCGAGATAAGCACAGACGCTGCTACATTCGATGTCACAAACGAGAAAGAGAAGAAACGTGCAATCGCTAAATTCGCAATGAGACTCACTGAAATCGACGGTTGCGAGAGATTCACCGTCTCCGATTTGTGGGATCGTCACTCCACCGACGGGCTCGTAAAGGTGCGCCTCATTCTCCCTTCTCTGTTCATCCCGTAAACATTCTTCTCCCAGGTCGTCAGTACAGTAACCACCCTCGTCGACCTATTACCCCCAGAGATATTCGAACCTGCCCCCCTCTCTCCCCAACTTCTCGTTTCCCATCAGTCTATGGATTCTCTCGCCACCCAACCTTTAATTAATCCACCTGCTCCAAATGCCCAGGACGCCGCCCGAAATAACATCGTTAGGGAAATGGTAGAAACCGAACGCAAATATGTGCAGGATCTTGAAGTTATGCAGGTAAGCAGCACCGCCGGATCCTCTAGGTTACTTTGTCTAACCCACTCCCCAGAAATACGCGACCGCCCTGTCGCAAAGTAACACCATCGACCAGGATACCATCCATCTTCTTTTCCCGGGTCTAAACAAGCTACTCAACTTCCAGAGAAAGTTCCTTATTCGCCTCGAGAGTACTGCAGAGTTGCCATGGAAGGATCAACGCTGGGGCCTGCTCTTCTTGGAGAACGTGAGTTTAATCCCTTCCCTTTTTGTATCATAGGCATGCTTAATTCGGCGCTCGCATTGTGTTTCCACCCATATCCGGAACAATAGGAAGACGAATTCGCGGTTTACGAGCCTTATTGTGCCAACTATACCAACGCCGCAGATATCATGATCAAGGAGGAGCAAAACCTATCGGTATGTGTCCACTTGCTCACCGGCGCTCCATCTGCACCGGTTGCAACGATCCACATTGGATGCAGTTCCAAAAATAGAATTTCTGACTTAGCTTTCATGTCTAGGTGCACAACAATCTCATCAACGCGAAATCAGAACTACCCGCTTTTTTGATCAAACCAGTCCAGAGAATTTGCAAATATCCGCTTCTCCTCGACGTAAGCATCCGTATCGACTCCCCACGTCTGCATTCTCTCATCTTCCCCCTCTCAGTCACTTGTTAAGGCTTCCTCCGCTTCTGATTACCCACATTATGAGGAGCTCCAAGCTGGTTCTGCTGCAGCAAAGAGGATTACAGACAAGATTAATGAAGCCCAGCGTCGCGCCGAGAACAATCAAACCGTGCAAAACCTCGACGGTCGTGTGAAAGACTGGAAAGGGCATCATTTATCGAACTTTGGCAACCTCTTGCTCGATGATATCTTCACCGTCACCAAGTCGGAAGTGGACCGTGAATACCATGTCTTTCTTTTCGAGAAGATCATCTTGTGCTGCAAGGAGGCGCTCCAGCCCCCGCCGAATGGCAAACGGGGTGGCAAAAACAACTCGATCCTGAAGAAGCAGCCCACGACTCCTCTGACAGCCACCCCAGCCGTGCTCAACAAGAAAAAGGATACGCCACTTCTTCTCAAAGGTCGTATATTCTTGAACAATGTCACCCAAGCCGTTCCAAATTCACCACGGAATTCGATTGGTATAGATTCACCGTCTCATATTTTTTATTCTCTTACCCATTCAATCTCAAGGTTCTTCCAATGTGAACCCATACTCTCTTGCTGTCTGGTGGAGAGGTGATGACGATCTGGAATACTTTACTCTACGTTGCCGTACCGAGGAGCAGTTGAAACAGTGGGAGACCCAGATCAACCGACTCATCAAGGAAGTGGCAAATCGAAGAGCCTCTGAACGCAATATGTCGCAGTATCTCCCACCCAATGCCGTGCCCTCGCTTCCGCCATCGATTACCCAGCGGTCTCCCCTTCCCTATGCTCACGACCGAGCCTCGTCATCGATGTCCCATGTGCAATATGTAAACAGTTTACCGCCTCATCCGGCCAGCAGTCGTAATCGTCCAAGCCCTTATTCGAGCGAGGAGCAGTTTTCCGTTGCGTCATCCTCGGGATCCTATAGCAGTGGTTACCATGGATATGTGTCCGCTGACGGCTTCGAGTTTGATTTGGATGACGAGTACGAGGACTACCCACCATCAAGTAGCATGCCGCCATCAGGGCGCGGAACACCACTAGGGCCACACCGCATGAATGGGCAACAGAGCTTCCAGCCTGATCGTGACTCGTACGCCGGATACGATCGTCCGCGAACTCGAACAGAAGACTTGAGCAGCTACCCCAACACTCCATGGAGATCTGGCGGCAGCGTTCAACTACCTGCTGGCGCGGCTGTACCTGCCGTACCTCCATATCGTCCACAAGTTACGCGCATGAGTTCCACAGCAAGCGCTACGGATGCTAGCTTTGGCTCTGGGTCTCGACCGCCGCGGATTCCCTTACACAACCAGATGAGCTCTCAGAGGCTCAGAGCTACATACGAACAAGGCGATATCAGAAGCACCACCCCCTCCATCGCCAGCTCTCCCCTTCTCCCTGTGCCATCTAGTCGATCAAGGAGTGCAAGCCAACCCAGTGCATATGTACCTCAAACATCCCCCCCTCCCATCCCCGACGCTACGTGGACGCATCGTTCACAGTGTTCGACAACAGGGAGTAAACGAGGTAGCGGCTCAAGCCTGTCCACCCGTGGTTCATCTGAGGAATCACCGAACAGTTCATCTCCAATAACCCCATTCGGCTCTAGTGAATCTTCCCTTGGAGCTTCTGGGCTCCCGCAATCAAGGTTCGACAGTATGGGTGTAAACAGTGGTCTCCCCTCCTCTATCAAAGTCAAGGTTCACTTCCAAGAAGATATCTTTGTCATACAAGTTCCCCGATTCACAGAATTCAGCGACCTTGTAGACAAGGTTAGAAAGAAGATCCGGCTCTGTGGTTCCCGCCGGGCCGACGCCCCGTTAAGGGTGAAATATAAGGACGAAGACGGTGACTTGGTCTCTCTCGGGTCTACCGAAGACGTGCAGATGGCGTTTGAGGCATTCCGTCCTGGCGGCCAAGTTACTCTCTATGTCACGTAAACTCTCGCATCCTATTCTCTTACTCTCGTCGCATTACGACCTCCGTCGTTCATCTTGCTCTCACTTTGGGACTCACTTTTGCACATCACACTCGTTAAATTTTTGTTTCCCGCACCATTGTCTTCCCACATTCGTTCGGTCTTATTTTCGTTTTTTTCTTTGTCTAAACTCTAACCTATGGAAGTGATACGGTCTACCCTCAAGATTCTTCGATCACCCTCTACCGTCCTTTTTAGCTCCTTGGATTCTTCCGTGCGTTGAGTATCATATCTAAGATGGAGGAACATCGGTTATGTATCACTTTGATAGAATACTGCAGTCATTGCTATGGGCCTCAATATATTATGTTTATTGCGCACCAGTCAATGGACACTCAGTTCTATTGTAATTGTACAAGGAGAAACAAAATCTATCTATCGTGTGCAGTTTTACAACGCATCAGGAGACAAGTCACTGAGGGTATTCAGGTCCATGACACTCATGGCACTCATGGCGCTGTATAGAGAACGAGCATCGTCCCCGTACTCCGATTGCCCATCAATGGTTTCCTATGGTTTCTTCAGAACAGTGAGTCAAAAGAGATGACTGTACGTACATCAAAGTAGTGGTTCACCACGCTCCGAGGGGCTGTGAGGAAAGGTCGGGAGGGTGAATTGGCAAATAAGAGGCAAGAACCTACTTCGCGGTGTTCTGGGCAATCGACATGTCGCTCCACTCTGCAGAATATGATAGGCAACCAGGCCGGACCTCATAAAAGAAGGGTCGATTAGCTAGAACAGTGATTCACGATAGACTATCCTCACCATCCTGTTTGATGCGATGCTCCAAGTCCGCGGCCACTATCCCCGTGGAAATACTGAGACGATGATCCCGTCAGTTTACCGCCGGGCGAAGAAGAGGATTTTCCCTCACTTCGTAAAACCAGACATAATCTCGGAAATGAGGATCACTGTCTAGCTTTGGACTGCCGCCGTTGATAGCCCGTTTGCCGTCAATATCGCGGCCAAAGAGGTGGATAATACGATGTTGAATTTCTTCCGCAACTTCGACGAGGTTCATATACTCGCCGCTACCGACAGGGCATTCGACCTGCAAATCATTCCCATAGTATTGGTAGAACCGTTGAAGACTCTCGATGAGCAGAAAATTGACAGCAAGCCCTAGATAGTGCATGAGTTGATGATTTTGCATGAAATTCGGCCTTACAGATTGGCCCTCGCCAATTTGAATTTCCACCGAACATCCCCGAGTGGGAATCGCCTGGCCAGTATCTGACCTCATGCAATTCCCCGTGGACATGCATTCCCCACGGTTTATCCTTGTGCAACTTGGACAAACTTCGCAGTATAGCATCAGCTCGTGAGAGGGACACTCGCACTCGACTTACGATCGAACGCCGAATTCACTCAGAAATTCGTTCTCATCAAGCATCTTCTCCAATATGCGCACCAGCCTCTCTTTGCTAGCTAGCGCAAGCAGGCGTCGCTCGCCCTTTCCGGCAACTATAAAGTTTTGAGAAAAAATAAAGGTAGTTTAGAAAAGATAACTTGCCCTTCATGTTTGCCATATTCCGAGCTGACACTTCAGGTCGGTGGTCAATAAACCATTCCACTCGTTTCTTGAATCCAGGGAATCGATTAAGTACGGCAGGCTCGAGTACCAGAGTTGCATAGAGAGGTATGAGGCCAACGAGGCTTCGCACAGGCAACTGGATCGAGTTCCCAGGTGCGAACTGGATGACATCATAGTACATCCCGTCTTCCTCATTCCAGAGGCTCAGCTCATTGTCTCCTGACATGTACGTCATAGCATCAGCAATAAAGATAAAGTGCTGAGTGGTAACAGATGAGTATCAATAAGAAGGATAGGCAGTCGACAGACCTCGAAGAATTTCGAGGCAATATCTTCGTAAACTGGGTTGTGCTTCGCAAGCTCAAGCGCCATATTCAACCTAGACATCATCAACGAACTCCTGGGAGCGTGTTTTGTTGGACCCACATGTTCAAGCAGTAAAATGCCATCCAAGCAGTACCGTCTGCTTGACGTAGGCTACCTCCCGTCGGTAACGGCTCAGATCGATTGAATACGCCGATATTGTCAAGCCCAAGAAATCCTCCCTCAAAGACGTTGTGCCCTCCAGAGTCCTTTCTGTTCACCCACCTGTACAGCCATCAGATGAACCGTCACTATTCCCTTCATGTATACCACATACCATGTAAAGTTGAGCAATAGCTTCTGAAAGACCCTTTCCAAAAAAGGGACATCCTCCCTGCCGGTCAGCTTGCGCTCTATCTTGAAAACTCTGAACGTCGCCCTGGTGTTTGTCGCATCATATGAAACAGCTGGTCTTAAGTATTACTCACCACGCATGCACGGGGGGATTGACATCGGAAAAATTCCATTCGTACGCGGGAATTTGGCCGTCTGGCTTCATGTACCACTCTC
Organism: Chalciporus chontae; assembly: GCA_038089555.1. Lineage (NCBI taxonomy): Eukaryota > Fungi > Basidiomycota > Agaricomycetes > Boletales > Boletaceae > Chalciporus > Chalciporus chontae. The sequence goes on along the minus strand of JBBPLD010000125.1, from coordinate 21,315 downwards.
GAGTGAGTATGTCTAACTGTTTCTTGGCGAAGGTCGCATCAACGACCGCTAGTGGTATACAATGGAAAGCGGTATCCCAAGCAGCGAAAAACGGGTATTCCCATCTGAACGGACACCTTGTCAGTGGAAAGTAAGGAATGGGCATAAGCACGTACTTGTCAGGCATAGAAAGTATGTCATCGATGTGCATGTGACGCCAATCCTAGGTAGCGGTCAAATGGAAAGATGACCATCGATTGAGAGAACTTACTCTATTGCGAACGTATTTGCGTCCTGGAGGTGGGGGGGGTTGACCAGGGTCGCCTTCAATCCAGTCTTTTTGTATGAAGTGATAGTACTGCTTCGTCCACAACATCCCTCCGAGAGCCTGTCTCATGATTTGCTTGAAATCGTCGCTCATCGGGCCAAATACCAGCGAATTATAGAACTCGTCGGCCTCTTCGCGTCGCTCCTCCACCACAGCATCAAATGCAACCTCGTCCTCCAGGTTTGGAATCTTTGACGCCGACTGTGGGGTTAATCTGAGCCGTACGACCGCACATCCGCCCCTCGGTGGGACGTCCTGGAAGATATAATGCGCTGCAGATTTTGTGCCGCGCTGTTCAGGGTTAACGTAGTGCGGAGGCTGTGACGATAATCCCTCGGAGGCAGGTCGATGACACGGAATGATGTGGTCGTGGAAAGCATCCTTGGCATACGGCGAAGCATTGTCCCCTCCGTAAAGGCGGCGGAGGTTGGTGTCATTCTCCGTGAAAAGGAGTTCAGGTTGAACGACATCTTCATCCGTGACAAAGGCACCCTCCGCATTTACTGGAGGTGGAGATGGTAAACAGTACATGAAGGACCTTTCCATATCAGGATGCTTTATCTTGATGTATTGTGTATCGTTCGCGGTGACCGACTTGGTGAGATTTGGCATCGGAGGCTTGACGGCAGGCCATGACCATGTGTTGCGGAACCACAACTGGGGGATGATATGGAGTGTTGCAGGTTCCGGTCCGCGGTTGTAGCTAGTGATGCGGACGTAGATGTTGTTGGGATCATCTTCATCTTTGGCGTACTAGGCGACTGGATTTAGGTCAGTGATAACAAGCACAGGGGAGAAGGCAGACCTCCATAAAAACATCCCAGTACCGGTCATCATCGAAGACTTCCGAGTCCAGGATCTCATACTCTGCTACATCCCGATCGCGGTGGACATTTTCCTCCACGAGTTGTTCGTATGGATACTCGCGCTGAGGGTATTTGTATAAGAATTTCATGTAGGAATGACAAGGTGTCGAGTCGAGGTAGTAGTAGAGTTCCTTGACATCTTCGCCGTGGTTCCCTTGGTGGCCTGTGACGCCAAAAAGGCGCTCCTTCAGAATGGGATCTTGGCCATTCCACAAGGAGAGAGAAAAGCAGAGTCGTTGGTGGTTATCTGAAATTCCGCCGATTCCATCCTCACCCCATCGATAAGCCCGCGATCGTGCGTGTTCGTGGGGGAAATGGCTCCAAGCATCGCCATTTTCCGAATAGTCCTCACGGACGGTTGCCTGGAGATTAAGCGTGAGTATATCCTCACGAAGATTGCGCACAGATCAGTTACCCATTGTCGATCGCTGAGGTATGGGCCCCATCGTTTCCAGTGTCGAAGCCGAGCTTCGTCCTGATGCAAACGGTATCTCTCTGCACCTTGGTAGGTGGCGCCGAGGCTATCACTTAACCGTTGGCGGTAACTTGTTTGGGTGCTGTCACCGTCTGCGAGGTTCGAAGCGTGTAGGCTCGCCTTTGTGGCCTTGAGAGGGGGATCTGGTTTCGTTTGTACGGTCTGTTTGGGTATATGGATAGTGAGACGAGGATCGCGAGGGTCTGAGTCGCTCGATCCTGGGCCGGGGGATTCCTCGCTCCCTCTGAAGAGTTTTCCTTGTATCGCTCTGACGGAAGCTGAAGCCATGACAGTACAAAAGATCGGGTGGAGAGAATCGCAGACAACTTCAAGGCCAGACCAAAGCTGACGTCATACCCTCCAAGTAGAAATTTAGATATCACGTTTAACGTTAAACACACTTCAAAAAGCCCAGAAAAATTCGTCGACAAAAGAGAAAAAGAATATGGGTATGCATCGGGGGTATGTATGCTAGCATATCGTTCCAAATTCGAACGGGAATGGGCTGCAGGCGAGGAACCTGATTAGACCGCAAGGGAACTAGCAAGCGTAGATGGAAACCTGCCTGCAGGCCGTATAACAGCTAGTTAGCAGTATGTAAGAGATGAAAGGTATTTCATATTGTCCGTATACAAGGGGTCCACCACACGCCCTGCTTACCACCCGGACTCACCAGCCGCCAACAATACACTCCGAGTCCAGTTAGCGTCCCCGAACTCGTCCTTGGGAAGGGGAATATCCAAGTGATGGAACCGACCCTCGGTCGTCTCGGATGAGCGGGGAAGGCGTGAGCTGGACGTCATCAACGTACCGTCCTTGATGGTATGCCCAACAGATGCTGCATAATCTCCATGGTTATCTTCGATGCCTAATGCGAGCGAAATCGACGACTCGTCGATCGCCGTATCCAATACTGGCGGATAGCTAAACCTAGATGACTGTGGGGCTGTGACCATAGAATCTGGAGAAGACTCGGACGAAGATGACGGCCTTGGTGGAGCTTCGCGTAGCCTGGTGAGAGAACTCGCGCCGATAACTGGCGACTGTGTTGTTGGAGATGAGATCGGCGATGCAGAACGTTTGGCAAATAGTATGTGCAACGAGGGCTTCTTCATCCGCTTTGCCCGAGTAACCAGAGAGGCTGATCGGGCCTCGGCTGATACGGAAGAAGAAAAAGAGATAGATGGCGTAGATTTATGATGGTTGAGTGGACTCCGAGTGACATTATCGCGCGGGCCGGGAAATTGGAACTGAGCTTCCGATCCAGGTTGCGTGGCTCGCAAACTCGGAATAGGAAGAGTAATTGGTTCCGCAATTTCAGGTGAATGTGGGGAGGGAGAAGACTGTCGCTCGCCGCATTCAGCCACGAGCGCCAGCGGCTTGACTGAATGTATAGGTGATCCCGACGATAATGAGGGAGTGGATAGAGAGTCGGTGGAACACGATAGGGAAGGTGGGGAGTAGGGGGTGATTAACTTGAAATTCACAGATGTTGGAGTAACTGGGCGACCGCCTTGAGATAAATGGGAAATCGAAGAACTATCATCGGTGGTGAACGACGAGGATGTCTCAGAGTCAGTTGGAATATGATGTGCTGAGTCGTGACTACTTTGCGGTCCTGGAGCTTCAGAATAAAGTAGAGGAGCTGTAGCGCAGAACGGTCCATGAGTGGGCACTTCTGGAACATCCTCAATGGGGAGATTGGGAAGGGGACGAGTGACGCGCTTATTATCGTTTGACGATCTCGGGGAGGAGATACCAACCGCAGTTTCAGCTTCACTTTGGTTTACCGCTCCCAATGAGTCAACCGGGGACTGATAAAGATCGCCAGCAGCCGCATCATCAACACCTTCCGGAAGATCGTAGACACCGTCCCAGATTCCCTGACTTTCGCATAACGCCTGCAGCAGGGATGGGTTCATACTCAAGCTGGGACACAGCACGAGTAGCAAATTACTGAGTGGCATCTTCGTCTCTGAGCTCCGCTTGGAAGTGTGATTGATGACCTCCGTTACCGTTAACAGTAGGTCACGGTTTTCCTGTGGGAGGCGGGATATGAGAGATGCCAGAGCATTTCGCAGCGATTCAGATGGAGGATGGGGGCCGCCGAAGACTGGCATGCCGAGCGTGGACAGTGACGGAGGTTTCCGAAGACCAGGGTGAATGCTCTTTGACGGGAGTGGGTCTAGAGTATTATTGGTAGACCTCTCTGAAGCCATGACGGCGTCAAAAAACGGCATCAGCTGGTTCGTCAGGATGGACTCGGGCACTTGAAAACATTCATCAGTCATTAGTAGCGCAAAACAAACAAATTCACTCACACTCTCGCAAGTAGGCTTTAAATATCGAAGCAACTGCGTGAGGGTCCAAGTCCCCAGGATTCGATTGCGCAAGGTCAAAATCGGCTCCTAAAATGGGGTGATCAATCCCAAGTTTAATCTGCAAAAGATGACAGCCTTACCCGTATCGAACTCGGCACGTAGCTTGGCTACATGGGATGAACGGCCACTGACCCTGGAGTTGAATGGTAAGCATGGATTAAACGGAAACAATATATTTACGTTTCGTACCGGAAAAGACCTTGTTCCTCAACACCCCAGGCAAGAATGTGCTGCGTACACCTAACGACTAAAGCAGGAATATAGCGACTTTCTAGAAGCCCTGAGGGTTCGCTTCGCAGAACATGCTCCGAGTCCGACTCTTCGATCTGATTTTGTGTGAGGGTGTGCTGGGCGTAAACCGTGCTTCGAGCGGAATCAATGACAGTGTCTTTCACACACATCTTAAGGTCTCTGCCAAACACCAGACCGCCTCTTGATACACAAATAGGACCTCGGAGGCATGTGCCAAGTTGTGGCCCCCCGTGATCGGATAAAGACGAACTAGTGGAGCCGACAGATGGAGTCTGAGGATTGTGGCGAGATTTTCTGCCATGGCCGTGAAGGGACTCCGAGTAGCTTGAGCTTGCACGAGATGGTGGACCAGGACGACCATGAGAGAACGAAGATGGTGGCATGCCAACCGGCGAAGCAAGAGGACCAGAAAACGAACTCTTTGAACCCCAAACTCGGCCCATTTTCTCGACAGCACGTCTTGCAAGCCCTGCAGCTGGGGCGAAACCTGACGTCATGCTAATGGCGGTTTGGCGGAAGGATGGGTGTGCAAGGTCAGGTGGCGGTGGCAATGTCGGTCTTCGTAATGGCCCCGGAACATCTGGGAGAGTTCGCTCGACGTGCGACAATGGCAGTTTTGGCATTTGGTGTGGCGGAGGTATAACGATGGAGGAGGGTTTTCCAGCAACCCTGGTAGTGTCCGAACGCGACGAAGAGAAAGTAGCTGTCGCCGTGGTTTGATGCATCAGCTGCTCTTGATCACGTTCCTCCTGTGCTGTTCTAGGAAGAGTGACCGTTATCGCTTCCAGGCTCATCGTCGCAGTGGCAGCAGTGGAACCAGCAACCACCAATGAGAGAGATGGACCAAGATTGAGCGATTGAGACCTCCTGTCTCTGAGACACAGCGAAGAGGCAGGAGACGCACGGCGAGTAAACGCATGCCCCCTTTCTTCCTTTCTCTCCCCATCCTCCTCCTCTGGCATATAGTACTCTGCATCCGTGAGAAGTGCACTCAGGCGCTTGTTCACAGGCACAACGGTGTTCGTGGAATGTAGTGAGTCCGCGACTGACACAGGGCGCGAAGTTCTGGTGCCTAAGGTTGGGCGGATCGTGTGATGGCTCAGGGTGGAATCGCTTTTCCTGCGAATCTCCTTGGTTTCCGACCTTTCAACCTCTCTCCGCTGGTTTTCCTTCCCTGGGACCTGCTCCATCTGTTCGTCGCTCCTCCTCATGAAATCCAGCGCTGGCGCAATTGGACTAGATGTCGTCAGGATGGAGATGCGCCTATCGATATTGGTATGAATCGGTGCCAGACGTGAGGACTGAGGACTCGAGGGCGCCGAGGCTGGTAGTTGCTTAGGTGGGAGAGGGGGAGGTAGACTATTGACACTCATTGCAGGAGAAGCTGTCGTCGAGCCTTGTTGCTTCTTGTTGAAGACATGTTGCGCAAGCTGGCGGGTAAGCTGTTTTGCTCCTATCTGGCGCGGCGGAGTACTCGGTGATCCGTACAATAAATCGTCTCTTGGCAAATCCCCGCCCTTGTTAATTTGGGGGGATGGAGGGGCCAAGGTGTCCGACTTTTTCCGGCGGCCAACGAAAGCTCGTTTGATCCGACTCCCAGCACTGGAAGCTGGGGTACCCAAAGAAGAGGGAGCCGGTGCGGGCGGGAAGGTAGAGGTATCCTGAGGCCGGCTAACAACCTGACCCATTGAAGATGTGGAAGAGAATGAGCGAGCTTGGGGGTAGGAAGCAGGCACACCAAAGATGCTCTTGAACGTGGTGGAAGAGTTTGCAGGGAGCCGATCGGAATTTGTGATATCAGGATGAGAGGAGTGTGTTGCAGGTAGCAGCATGGACGTAGCAGCCGATGGAGAAAACGAGGACGGAAGCGAGGCCTGAGACGTGGAGAACGGTTGCTTGTTCTGGATCATTGTATTCTCGGGCATGACAGTGGATTGCAGGCGTGGGGAGAGGCGGCTAGGCAGATCGGGATAAGCAAGATATGAAGTCGAGGATCAGCTGAACGAGATAATTAAGGCGCTACAGTGGAAATGCCGGGTGTAAAACTATCAGCATGCATCCAAGGTGGACATAAGGGTAGTGTGGAGTCAGCAAGGCTACGAACGTGGAGGACCCATCACCAATAGCAGATGGTAATTGCAGACTCACCATGCAGAATCAATTTCTGACAGCAGTGGAGGAGGTGACAAGTCTGCAAAACCAGCTGAGACTTTAACGGGGGATGAATGAGCGACTACGCTGCAGTGCAATGGACCAATGAATGGAAACGGACAACCAATTTTAGCACAACATTACATTCAAAATTAAATAATTAAATCATTCCAGAAAATTGGGTTATTCTACTACTCTAGGTTTTCACATCACATATGGATGTTGGATGTTCTATAATGCAACAAGAAGATCTTTCACTAGTTCATAAGTGAAGAAAGATATCGAAATACTCGGCGAAACCTTGACTGTCGTTGCTCCGTCAAGATGTGTCATTGGTCAGTTCTCATGGATAGACTCACGTAGATTGGGCCAAAGTCCGCGATACAAGCCCCGTAACCCTTCGGTGCGAACGATTGTTCTCATGGCATCTAGAGCTCCATTGTACCGGTATCCCATCCCACCGGATGGCATGCCCACCATTTGCATCTTTCGCCTCAGCACATCAAAAGGGTATGTTAGCGTTTGCGAGATAGACCCTATGCATGCAAACCTGAGTACGAAACGAGCGGTCATAACAGACCCTTACCAGCTAAAGCACCGCAGAGCAGCTTCCTGGCAACACTGTTTTGTCCAGGAGGTGTGATCATACCCCGCAGTGCCTCGTATGCTGCAAAATTGATGCCTACGTAGGGAGCAACCCCCATTGCCGTTGCAATTAGCCCGCGATACAATCCACGAATACCACCTTCTTCGCGCATCACTTTGAGAGTCATGCCAAGTACCGTTAGATCAGTCTTCGAATAGAAAGCTCTAGCGGTAGAAGATCGCGGTATAGCGTCCAATACTGCTGCCGATGGTGCTTGGCTCTGGACAGATATACTGGCCGTAGCGATCGACAAACGGGAGCGTACGAGGTCCAGTGGGTATGTTGAACCTAAGATCAGGTTGGTTGGAACGTCGGATTAAAACCTTCGTCGCGTTACGCACAAACTGAGGTGATCCCCGCCAAGGCGCCGCTAATCAATCGTGTCGGGGTATCGAGTTCCTTGGACCCATGGTGAGTAAAAAGCTATATGTAGGTCAGTCTTTGAGCTTTTGAAAGGGAGTTATTCGCGGACTTTTTTGAGCTGCTCGTAAGTCGTGAACTGCACAGCGCTATAAGGCACAATCCGCAGGCAGTTAATCCCGTTTCCCCGCATGAAGCCTGCAAAACCTTCTTCCCTCCACATTCTCACAAGGCTTCGCCAGACGCCCTTGTACTGGCCATCCGAACCACGAGGTTGCACTTGCCTGAAGACGCTTCGTCGGCGGGAAGTTGAGCGATGTATACGGTATTTACTCACTGTATAATCTTGAGCCTTTCTAGTGGACTCACAACGGTCCGGGACGCGGCACCGGCAACACCTCCGGCCACGAAGTAACAGAGAAGCTCGGGCGACCAGAAACCGTTTTTTTGTGCATTGGCTTGTGCCATCGCACAAAGACCAACCGTTCGTTACAGCTTGAATATCGAAATGTTGCGAGCCGCTATGAGCATACAACGCTGGTTTGGATAAAGTTCTGGAATGTGAGAAGCGAACAACTCTGGGGAAAGCAAGCTCAAGCAGCCCAATGAGAGCATCTGCCAGTTGACGCGGAACGAGGCCGCTCGATGATCCGCTTCGGACATAACAAAATCTTGGCAAATTTCACATTTATTTTCTAATCTCAAAAGTAAATAAATAAATAAATCTATGTATTTACAGCGTGCTTTCACCCAAGCCTGGCTTTCTTCCTGGAGGACCCCTGGACTGTATTATATCCTTGCATAGCTCCAGCCCCGGCGCTGACGCTCGCGAAACTTGTTGAACTACCGGATTTAGATTGTTGCGATAAATGTTGACCCTGTCCGTGTCCGTGTGCTGCTCCTTGTGGTTGCGTCTGAGGCTGCGTTAGCGCAGGGACACCCATCATGGATGGTGCCTCATCCTGTGTAATTCGACGTTGCGGTGGGGTTTGATGGGCCGGAACGTATTGGAAAACACTAAGCAACGAAAATGAGACCACATGGTCAAATGACGGAGAGAAGAAAAGCGTTCTCGACTGACTTCCATGTTGGTCGGGGATCTTCCTGGAACCATTCGTGACCCAAAGCCTCTTTTGCAGTCAATCGTTTGTCCGGATCGTATGCAAATAGCTGGCGCAGTAGTTCATGCCCTTGTTGCGATCGAATGCGTGACTGGCACCACTCTGCCAGACGGTTCTGGTATCTTGAACGGAGGCATTCAGCTACAACACAATCAACCATTCCATCCACGTACAGATCGAGTCGTTTCATGTTTGAATATTCTGGCATATCGCGGACACCAGGCCAATCCTTCTCTTCAAAGAAATTCTGGTTAGTTGAGGGTTGCCACTGGAGAGAACACGAACCACTCCCTACCGTCTGGCGTCCCAAGAACCTCGAAGATTTTGAGGAGTTGATCCTTTTGGAAAGGGACATTCTTTTTCGAGTCCAACTTGGCCTCCTCACCCTTGAATATGGGCCTTAAACTCGCCAATTCGGCTAAGACGCAGCCCACAGCCCAGCAATCGATTGCCTTGTTGTAGTGCTTTGCACCCATCAGTAGTTCCGGCGCGCGATACCATATCGTGACCACAACCTTGTCGCCTGCAAAGAGGGGCTGTAAAGGCTTGTGAACAAGTCGGGCAAGACCAAGATCCCCGATCTTCACAACTCCTGAAGCCGTGATGAGGATATTAGCGGGTTTGAGGTCCCTGTGAAGGATGTGCGTTGAGTGTAGATAAACGAGACCATTTAGAAGTTGGTATATCAAGGATTTGAGGACTTGAGATGGAATCTGGATGCGGAGGGTTTGAGAGTAATGGTGAATGACTTGCTGTGATCGGTGCTTTAGTTCATGATTGTGGTTCCATGGTGATCACATACAAGAAAGTCGTGCTCCGCGTAATCGAAAACCATGTAGATAGACTTGTCTTCCAGAATCACTTCTTTGAGGGCAACAACATTTTCATGGGATATCTCCCTGTTGAGCTGTTCATGGCGCGTTGAGGCTTGAATGTGTCCAATGGAATGAAACTCACCGCAATCTCTCGAATTGCGCTCTGACTGATTCCAGTGTAAGTCACAACATCCCCTTCTTTATCAGGCTTGAACTTTTTGATAGCGTACATGACACTATCCGAGTCCACGCTCTGAGCCTTGTAAACCCTTCCATAGGTTCCTGAAGATATGAACCCCAGGATATTGTACTTGGAGGTGACTGCTCTGTGCGCTGCATCCCTCTTGGAACGGTAGATCCTCATAGGATCGGTCTGAAGGAGTGTTTGGGACCATTCATCGAGCATACGTGATGTCTGTTTGTGAGAGCACGTCGGACGTTTGCTTCTCGAAGGCGAACTTTCAGGGGGTATGACAAATCGCACCGAGGCAAGACTGCAATGGCACGCATGAAATAGGAATCAGACTCCAGAGACAAACAGTACTAGTATAACGAGTGTAACAAGGCACACAGCGTTCTGACCAGTGGCTAACGGTTCGACCATCATGAGATACAGAAGGAGTGTGTGGGCGTAGACCAATGCCTTTCCTAAACAGAGGTCGCATCAATACTCCCAGTTGTTCGTATGTAGGTAGGAGGGAAGTGTGTTCTGTGCAACGGAGCTGCGATCAGCTGTGGTGACACTCCCACCGCGGTGTGAACCCGCGAATTTTGGATGCTCGGCGGCAAGCTGCCGCATGCCAGTGGTGCATCAGGAGGAGGTCTACGTCCGAATCCCTGTCCATCGGTCTTGATGACGCTTGTGGAATCACGAGAGCCTGATGCAACGTGGGTAGGACCACCATACTTCCTCCATAGTTGTTAACTGGTTAATAGCAGTCTGACCATTAAGCTGTATACGGCCCACTCGAGGGCCCAGACGTGCTACAGCCTAGAAATTTGTCGGCAGTCAGTATGGTAATGAATGCAAGATTTTGCATGCCCTATCGTGGGCTCGGGTGAATGATAGTTAGTCTTGCATAGAACTTTGAATGTGAAGGACTCGCATCATACGTTTATGTTACAGTCCAACCAAGCGATTAACTAAATAAATCCCACGTTTTGCCACAGACGCGTTGTCTCGCGTTGTTGACGCGTTGTTGTTGTATTCGATCGTGTAATGCTCCGTCTCTGTCCCCAACTCACCCAATGACTCCCGTCGCACTCGTACCTATACACGCTCGTGTTCGCTCTCTGTTACGACCAACCTGCAATGGCACATTCACCATCGCTGGCAGGACCGCAGAACGTGACGTGATCGCCAACTTTATCCCGTCTGCTATGAACGGCATCTCTTCCGACCAACTATCCAAGTCGTGTCTGTTCATCTCCGGATCACCCGGAACTGGGAAGACAGCGTTGGTAAACTCGGTTATCGCAGGACTCAAATATTGCGACAGTCTCAAAGTGATTTCGGTCAACTGCATGGCCCTGCACAGTGTAGATAACCTTTGGGAATGTCTCTGTGAAAGCCTCGAGGATTCCACACTCGTTAAACGTACCAAAGCCAGAAAGGTAAAAGGCAAACGACTCTTGGACAAGATTCTTACCTCGCACGAACGAAGATGGTATCACTTCTTCTTGACCTCATTTTTATTGCATGCTGACACAATCTTACCAGTCTCATTGTCCTTGATGAACTCGATCACATTGCAAAAACTTCACATGCCCTTTCTGCCGTGTTCTCTCTTGCTCGCAAACACTCCTCTGTTCGCATCATTGGCATAGCAAATACCCATACCCTTTCCGTTTCAGGCAACTCGGTCGACGATGAATCGGCCAATGTCTTGACCCTCCATTTTGGTGCCTACTCAGCCTCCCAGCTGCTTGAAGTTTTACAAGCGCGTCTCTCACCATTAAACGATACCAATGGCTCGCAGTGTTACTCGGAGCAGCTCAAGATGTTCCTCCCGATCGGTCCGCTGACCTTGCTTTCCAAAAAAGTCGCCTCCCAGACCGGTGATGTTAGGATGCTGTTAGAGGTCCTGCGAGGTGCGATCGACCTTGCGGTGTCCTCCTCCTCTGTACAAGCCGATAATCCTTTGGCTACCCCGGTGCCCAGCATCACACCTAATCATATTCTTGCCGCACTCAAGGCTTATCTCCCATCCAAGAGTTCCCAGTCAAATCCCTCCGCTCCTCACATGTCCAATAATAGCGAAATAGCAACCAAGGTTCGCAACCTCGGTTTACAATCGAGATTGGTGCTACTTGCCGTCGTTCTCGCGTCCAAGCGGATGGATGCTGCCCTCCCATTATCAACCATCTCCAATTCTCCTCTCAGAACCCCCACCAAACGCTCAAGCTTCGCTTCCAAGTGGGGAATTCTCGAACTTCCCCAACTCTACACCTACTACGTGACCATCCTTGAACGTTCTGACAATGGGATTTTCACTCCCGTGTCCCGCAGTGAATTCTCAGACCTGGTTAGCGTGTTGGAGACGAGTGGCCTCGTGTCCTCGTCCTCGTCATGTGCAGCAATTCTTTCCCCCTCGAAATCTGGTCGCCGTGGCTTTGGTCGAACTTCTTCCTTCGGATCACCAGGAAAAGGTGCTGCCACCGCTCAAGATATCAAAGTGGCGGACTCTATTCGTGTGGCGGAGGTGCTTCGGGGTTTAGGAGTGGACGCAACATCAACAAATACAGATCCGCGTGAGGAGGAGGTGCGAGCAATATGGATCCGGGAGAGCGGTCGGATGTCCAAGGACATCAAGGCAACTATACCTTCCATACCAGACAAACCTTTGGACGAGGCTTCCCGAGACTAAAACCTTTTTTCGTCGCACACTGTACTACTGACATTATCTTGTAGCCATTTCATGTTCACGCTCCATGTTATCCAGGATGGGATTTCTAGATTTATGCTTATAGTTTTATACACAGAGCAGGTCAATTATCGATGCGTACGACTATATAAATTATATCCTTTCGATACTTCTTATCCACCAATCACTCTGACTCAGGCATGTCGAGAGATGTCGGAGTGATTCCACACCACCCGGAAGGACCCTGTGTTCCAGTTCTGCGTGCCAGATATGAAATTGTTCCTGATGCAATGATTTGCCGTCCTTCTCCAATATCGTGTCCATCACCGTTATCTGAGTGACGCTATGTTAGCCATCATTGCGCTAGAGAGAAAATAAGTTTCACTTGCCAATGTGGAGACCCTCTTGCGGAACGATGCGTAAAGCTCTTCGAGCGCAGGAGCTGCTCGATACTCTGGGATACCACCATTCCTTAGATCGCCGACAAAGACACAGAACTCAAGGATGATCTCCAAGGTCCCTCGCAGAACGTCACCAGCAGCCCGTTGAGATGACCTCAGCAGGCAAGCACTGAGGATATCGTCGAGAACAGACGAGTGGTAGTCTGCAAGCGCAAATGCGTCAGTAAACCCATTCGGTCCATCGGGATTTTCGCGACACGCTGCAAGGCGGGCGAGAAACGCGTCAAAGTTACCCCCGATGGCAGTGTCGTATATGTATGTCGATAGTGTGTTGAGAAAGGAATCTGCAACAAAGCGGAAATGGAGGAGCAGCTTTTGAGAAGACGTGAATGTAGGGAAGAGGAGGTCTGCCATGTTACGTGTCAAGCGGAAGACGGCACGGATCGCACACTCGACTAAGCCAACCTGTCAGTCATAGAAGAGGAACAGCGATAGCTACTAACCTCTGGTCAAGCGAAGCAAGAACGCAAAGATTCTCTGATACTTCAATAGAACTGAAGTCGGAATCAACGCATCTAAGGGATGTGGGACCTTGTAATCGAGGTACAGGAAATCTAACGCTCTGTGCACGTTAATATCATAGATGACTCGACGCGAATCAAACGTACTCGATTGCTGTGATGTTTCCATTAACCAGGATTTCCAAATTCTGTAGACGGTGTACTTACAAAGGGGGTCCAGCCAACGCTCACGTCCTCTACCACTAAGCTCTCGTATCGCGAAACCTAAGCGAAACTCAGCTTCGGCTGCGACACGCTGCAAGCCTTCCAACTTAGAAGCAACGTTGTCGGCGTTCGAAGGCATCATCTGTTGGGAATCCACTATGACGGCTCGGAGGATGAAGCTAAGCTCAGAACCGCCTAGAGGCCAAGAATCCCTAGTCACCAGAAAGGGAGCCAACCCCACTGGCCAGCGACCTTTGGGAAGTTGCTCGGGTAGGATGGCACCTCTTGACCTGTACCGCAGTAAATTATACATTTGTGAACTCTGGTCTACTCTGTCTTCCGCATCAGAGAATAGAGCGACCGTAAGTCGCGACTTGAATGAATGCGAGGTGAGCAGCATATGAGAGCGAAGCAATTCGAGGTGGGAATCAATACAAAGGAATGAAGAGCGATCCAGGAATACTACCAGGAGTGCACGGGAAAGCGACGCTGCATGAGTATGCAGGGGGGTAAACATGATCTGACATAGGAGAGACGGGCTGGATGCTATGTTCGGCAGTATTTTGGGGAATTTGTCCATGAGCTCGTTGAGGGCAACTTGATAGTCGCGGTTTGGAGCTGGAAAGGTGTCGGGTTCCAAATCAAAGACTCTGAAATCCTGGAGTTCGGGATCGTATTCGCCCGGTGGTAGGTCTACCCGAAGCGCCTCTGGAGTCTGGGGTGATTCAAGGACCGGATCTCGAGGGACCGTATCATGCTTGCTCCATGCGGTGTTGATGCTTGATTCAGCCCATATCCAGGAAATATCTTTGTGAGTGGAATCCGTGGAGAAAATTGGGTGCTCCGGCTGAGCAGCTTCGAGGAGTTTCAGTGACCTGTGCGCCACTGATATGATACTTGCCAGGTCTGCGAGGATAAATTTCGGGAAGGGACCGTCTGCATCGATCCCACCGTCCTCCTCGAGCAAAGTAATCTCTGGTTCCTCGCCTTCAAATTGCATGGTAAGATCCAGGGCTTTGGTTTTCTGGTGGTTAGCGGTGCGTAGCCGACGACCTTCTCCATATGCCAGCAACTTGCAGAGGGAGCCGATGTACGGTTTTGATGTGATCGTCAAAATGTATGCCATGATAGCGGTGATGTCGCGCGAAGAATGAAGCTCCACGTGCAGTTCGAAAGTTTCATACAAAAGGGACAGCAGATCGACCGGAGAGGTTGGAATCTCCGAAAAATTGTCAGGAGTCGAATCTATGCCCTAAGCTTCACGATGAGGACGAGCAGTATAAGAGAAAATGAAGCCGGAAGGCACATACTCTATGACACAACGAAGCAAGAGATATCACAAGCTGCTCTAGCTCTGCATAGTATATCCAGACCGTAGCGAGGCAGTGGAAAATCGAAGATCCGGTTGTGTGGAAAAGTGGTCCACGCGACAATTGGTCTCGAACAAACGTCAGCACTGACGAAAGGCCATGTGCAAAGGCATGCACAACGGGATTGATACGTCCTTGTCTTGATTTCAAATCTGTATTTTCGAAATCAAGAATAAATGATGATTTCCTACCTTGTACGAAGATCATAGATTAATATTTCCAGCCGACGTACGAGCGTGCCCAAGTCAAGGAAGCGTTGAAGATTACTAGATGCTTGTTCAGTACTAGTAAATGAGACTTCTTGGGATAATGAACCTTCGCGACAGTGAGTTGTGCTTGGTTTGGACCAGCAAGTCGGGTAGAGATCTCTCAGACGGATCCCTTTGTACAAACGATTGCGAACGGACGTCCCACACGTATAATGGGGACGATGTTCCTAGCACAACTAGTCGAAGAGAACTAAATGGATCGCTCTCTGAGAGTTGAACGACCTTCGTAATTGGTGAATGCACGCTAGGCTGAGCCCTGAATCAACGTTCAACAACACCGATTTAATCGTCTCGAGATATATTCTTGAGAACTAACCGGGATTGTAGAAGACTCGAGGCGGTGGCAGGTTGCTCAGTTAGAAAGGGGGATTTTCGATCATTCAAATGCGCGTCCCACGACACAGAAAGATCCTGACATCTTCATTGCGCCAAGTCACGTCTGAGTAGAAGAATACGCACTGTGCCTTGAATAGGAAGGTGCGGGATGCCATTCCACAGCGAGCTGACGCCAGAATTGGAGGAATGTACCACAGGGTCTGAGGGCAAATCCGCAATATGAGATTGTGTGGGAGATAGTGGTAACACCGATGCGTAGCGGTTTGGATACAAGATTCCACTCTGACTGTGTAGGTCTATGCTTTGAACGATGGGATTTTGAGGTTTATCATCTAACCGTGGTATGGAAAAGTACGGTGAGATGCCCGCTAGTGCGGGAAGTGAAAACTTCTCGTCTTCCTGAAGTAATGCGACCGTCTCGTGAGCCATGCTGCGTCTGTAGGATGTAGAGGTCCACGATCAAGGAGTTGCGTTGTTTGACCATGTTATTTAGTATCCTGATATATCGAGACGGATGCATTTCCTGCATATATCTATGCTATACCCCGTGTCAGTGTGATGAGACGACCAATCTGGTTCAACGAACTGAACAACGGGATCCATTACCGCCTCAGGTAGACATCTCTATGAAATGAAGAATTCTGCGACTGAGATAACGCACAAGGCAAGGAATTCCTCGACAGCTTTCCACGCCGTCCTGACTTCCAGATCCTCCATTAGTCAAGATCTCGATCTCTGCCTTCCTTCGGGTGTGGAGAATGCGCATGAGTTCCTGTCTGCGAGTGGGATTGAATAATATCTCAGAAAATAATCACGGAGCGCGTGCCTCCATTCCACAGGAAGATCAAGTCTTAGCATTGACATGGCCTATAACAGCGGGCGCTGTAACAATATACATCACCTCACGAGTACATCACTAACCTTTTTCTCGTCATGTTTCGTGATGGGTATGAGCACATCCAGAGGAATGTCGAGGCTATGACAACATTTAAGGAAGTAATTGTTTCAGATGGATGGGCCAGCCTTCATACTCTGTGAGTTCAGAGGCCCGGATCCCAAGCCATTGGATGCGATGCGCGGCAAGCTTTTCGTTCTCGTGTCGAAGATTTTGGCTACCTTGTTTGTACACTGAAATGATGTCGAGGCCGTACGCATCTCCGTCGACCAAACCCAATATCGGTATACTGCAAAGCGTTCAGGAGTGTAAAGGGAACTCGTGACTTCTTACTCGTCTGGAAGGTTGTCTGACAGAGTCTTTACCATGTGCCGAGTAGCTATGTCTGGGTACCCTTTCCCCTGCAGGGCGAAATGAGCAGGGTATCGCAAAGGAGTGGACGCATGTTACCGTGATGATTAAACCACCTCCAGGCAACCCAGGATAGCCTGTGAATCGTAAGCGGCATAGAGTTTGAAAGACTGCCTGGATATGATATGGAGAAGACTTCTCAGCGGCCAACCACAGTACAACTAGATCTTCGGTACTTTACCTCTTTTTCAACGACGAGGACCCATTTTACATTGTACTCGAGTTCGAACCGTTCGATATCTTCTCCAGCTGGAATTAATGTGCCCTTATCGCGTGATTATGATATTGGTTACGATCATAAATGCTAGACTGCGTTTGCGTACCTCGGAATCGTTAACGCATATAGTCTGACCATCCAGTAAATGTATGACCAAACCGCTACCACAGACGAGGCCTTTCGAGGTAGCACGCTGCGCACACGAGTTCAACGATGAAAACAATCATGGGAAGCACACGTACGATGTTCAAGTCTGCCCTGTTGAGCTCCAAGGTTGCCGCAAGATCATCCACAAGCTGGCCTAGTCAGACGTAATTACATTGCAATGCTCGGACTCACTTTGTCTACGGTCTGTTGTGATCTAAAAAGCGGTACGTCTTTGTAGAAGAGGTCTCTGGATGGTTTTGTTTTAATATGCTGTCTAGTCTCAAGGGTGAGGATACCGCCTACCGTTTAGTGAGTGAGAGATCATCGCTGAGGGCTTCGTGCGCAAGATTCATGACTTGAAGGAGCTGAGCTGCGAGTAATACCATTAACAGGTGAAGTGCCTGCAGAAAAATAGGTAATTCACATACCAATGGGCCTTGAGCTCGGTCCCTTGCTCTTTCCAGGGTATAGGAGCATGCGTGTAGCATCCCTACTGCTATCTGTAGATTGGCGCAAGACAAATGACAAGGACTTGCCCTGCAGAGTTATCCTTTCGTCTGTCTGCAATCCGTATCTCTACTCTACGCCGATGGGATTTCGTTAAAGTGTTGTCACACTCTCGGCTGCGTTGGGTCTTCTTGAGCGATATAACAATTTGCTCGAGAATGTTAAGTGTAAGATTCTCAATGCGCTCCAACGTCTTACTGACCAGGGTACGCCCGAGTCTCAGAGGGGATATTAGTTGAGAGCAGAGGGAGGCTCACATTGAACTGCCGGTGCTTGTGCTACCCTCATCCGAGTCTTCGCCATCTTCCTCGTTTCGCTCATCGTCATTCAATGCTTTCGAGAATTCTGGGTCTAAGATATCTTTCTCCGTCTTCATATCTTGCTGTGAAATGAGTGAAAGTGAACGACCTTGGACAGATCGTCTTACCTTAATTGGCAAAGGCTGCCTATCCTACTTAGCCGCGGGGAGTAAATCTCTGCCAAGTTTTACAGTAATGAGACGCGCTACCTCAACGCGACCTTTTCAGCCTTGAATATTTGAATTCCCAGCGCTCAGATAGAGTCGAGCGAGACGCGTCGCCCGAAACGCTTCCAAGTGGAGGGTGAACGAAGTACTGTCTTCATCACTCTCAAGTCTCTACTAGGGGAGACTATGGAAACGCGAGTCCAATCATTATTCCAACTGAGTGAGACACAAGTGACAAGTCGACATTTGAGCGCATACACGCACGAAAATTACAGCCAGAACAGAGTACATGAATAACCGTCCAATCAACTCCACTCAGGAACATCCACACCAAACCATCGAGGCAACTTTGACCAGAAATCTTCCTTAGCGGCAAGAACTGCGGTGGAGAACTCCACGCGGCACGGCTCGCACGTCCTCGTCGAAGTAGGGTTGTCTTCAGAGGCGCCGTCCCTTGTCTGCATCTCTTCGGCCTCGGTCATCGCGAAGAGAGGGTCCGAGGTACGCCGACTGATGATTCCGTTGATGTCTCGAAGAAGCTCGAATGTGATGGCCTCGATTGCAATTTGACAAGCGCGTTTTGCCAAAGAGCGCGGGTCGTTCCGGCGAAGGCACCATACAGAGGGGACTCTTCCTTCTAATTCGTTAACGATGAAAGTGGAGAAGTAACACGAGGCGAGTTCGCGTCCACGGAGCACGTAGTGGAGGTCGGTTTCGTCCAGCTTGATGTTGTCACCGAGTTGAGGATCGAAGACGCCTATCGCAGCTGCGCTCGGGAGGGAACGAGAGAGATCGTACATGGCGGAGGGCAAGAGAGACGAAGCGTTGATGTCTCGGGCTAAATTTATGACCTCGCTGTGAATAATGAGTGGTGTCGAACCTGAACCGGTGCTGAGAAGAGTTCAAAGTACCGACATGGGATGTGGTAGATCGTCTGGGGTCCTCACGCTGTGTTCACGCGCCTCCCACTGGGAGAGGGTGGTTGGCCAGGAAGCGGAGAGAACGCGTAAGACGTCTTGCCGGAGGTGGTGGACTTTGTAGGTGGTGAGGACGCGGAGAAGACTTGCCACGGTCTTGAAACCGGATCGGTCGTACGTCAAAAAGGAGCTAGGAACGTAAAAGCACACGCCAGAGATGGGGGGAATGTACAGACATGCCGTCGTATAATGCCTTCAAGAAATACGCGATGCTATCTGAGGGTTCTGGTAGTGACAAGACAGGATGGCCTTCAATGGCCAGTGGCTTGTCCATAGTGTTGATGAGACGTTGGAGTACATCAGAGTGTCTGGTGAGGAGACCCTGATAGACGACGAAGTAGACAGAGCCCGCGAGTACAACGATGTTACCGTCTGGGAAGGACAGGTCTGCTTGTTTGACCGGCAGATCGTCGTCGTCGTCGTGCATGACGGCCACTAGCTGGTAGACTACTCAGTGCTTGGCGGTACTCCGTGACTCGTGAGTTTAATTACATAGTGTCAATAATCGTGGGAACTTTGTGATTACCCCCGCATCGCCGCACTGTTTGTCCAAGAAATTCGCTTGCCTCGCTCAACTTTTTTTTTTTCCTTCTGCTTGTCGTCCTCTGAACATGACTGATATCAACCCTGCTACTCGCGTCATCCCCGGTGCTCCTCCTTCGATTTCCGCATCGAAAACCCAGAAGAAAAAGCGCAAGACAGGGAACAAAAGCAAAACCCCAGGTTCACCTGCAGAGGGGTCTATCACCCTTCCCGATGCCAACTCCCCCGCACTCGTAGACGGGCCTCCAGAGGAGACCGATTTCAAGGAGGCAAACGCTCCCCTTGACCTCGTCGCACCCTCAGAGGCAGCAACACACGATGACCCGAACCTCAAATCTAGCCCCGTGATCGAACTCATGCAAAAACGTATGCGTGCTCTGAACAAGAAAATAGTACGTCTCTTTTGTCCCCTTTTCCCATCAAATGTTTGCGGTCTCAAGTCGCTCCTCATAGTCCAGAGTTGCAAGCTACGCGTCGACCGAGTTTGAAAAACTCAACGACGACCAAAAGCGGACACTCAAGACCCTTCCTTCTCTTGAAGCCGTCCAGAAAGAGCTTGAAGAAACTAAGAAAGCAATCGAGGTAGGATTAACACGTATCATCGTCAGGGACAATATAAACAAACTTGCAGGCCCATGAGGCTGAAGCGTGCCGTGAACAAGTATCAAAACGCGCGGAAATTGAACGGATAGAGAGTCTCAAGATACAAGACGTTGTGTCCTCCGCAAAGGTTGGACTTCATCTCCCGGTCCAACTCTTATCTTACTTTCTCTCTCGCAGACATCCTACGCTGCAAATGCTTCTTCAATATTGGCATTGCTTCGCTTGCGTTCCATGCTCGCGACTGAGGGTGCCCCTCCTGTGGCACTTGACTTCGACGAGATCGAAGGGACAGCCATCTTCGCCGCGTGTGACGCCCTTCTCGGAGAAGAAAGTGATACCAAGCAAGTTGTCCTCGCTGGTTTCTTATCGGCGGAGGGCGATCTCAATGGTGTACCATGTGCGTCATGTGATTTGGATGGTCACGCGACCAGCTCACCTTTGCTCCTAGATACCCGTCTGTTAGACATTGTCCAGTCTTTCCTCAACCCTCCCCGCGAGCCTACACCTTTGCCGACCGAATCAGAGCCAACTGTCGAAGCCGAGGCCGCCGTCGCCGATGAGCCTGTCACGGGTATCCCAGGCACGACGAGTGTGTCTGGCAATTTCCATTTCATGCAAGCGAGCGAACTGGAGACGTCGTCATTTGAACAAAATGCTGAATGGGTAGAAAAGCCTGATGTAGAACCGAATGGCACTGGAGAACCAACCCATACAAACGTCACGGTTGAGCCCACAGAAGTTTGTGCCTTGTTTTTGTAACTCACCACGATGACTGATGTTTACACAGAGTATCTCAACCCAACCCATTGATTGGGCGGAGGTAGATGAAGAAGGCCTCCCCTCCATCGCAAATCTCCAAGCGAGCTTCGCCCCCTCTGGTTCCGCTACCCCTATGGTTCAGACGATCGAAGTGAATCTACCCTCGTCTGCGCCAGTTTTGAACGGGGATGAACAGCCTGCACCCCAAACAGAAGACGACGGTTTCACGCCAAGTTCTCGGGGTGGGGTTGGTCGCGGACGCGGAAGAGGTCATCGCGGTGAGCGCGGCAACATGCGCGGAGGCTTCCGAGGTGACAGGGGTGGCTTTCGCCGGGGTGGGGAGCGGGGTGGCTTCCGAGGCGGTAATCGGGGTGATCGTGGTGGTGACCGTGGTGATCGTGGTGGTTACCGTGGTGGGTCGCTGTTGGACAGATTGACGTCGCCGATGTTG
>JBBPLD010000124.1:0-51470 GCA_038089555.1 Chalciporus chontae | reverse complement strand
TCCATTTGTTGCCTTAGCGCAATTAAGTTTGAGGTCTCACTCCACTCCATCTCTTCTTTCTCTTTTGCTTGATCAAGTGTAAGGCACTTGAAGTCTCTGCTGGGTGATTGTGACTCGGTCATAACACCAATGGTTCTATTCGGATTGGGAGTTACATGGACACATAGATAAGTAGTTTAACTACAGATTCTCACAGCGGATGTGTACATAGGGCCATGCCCCAACATCACATTGTAAATGGGAATTTAAAAAAAAAAAAAAAAAAAAAAAAAAAAACTGAATTGCTCGCTTAAAAAAGTGTAGCAAAATCCTAATATGCATTATGAGAATTTTCATGCATTATGAGATAGTCTACTGTATATCATTGTGTTGAATTGTACGCCTGTTGGCCACATTAAACATGTCTGCTTAGACCTCGAAATGGTTCGTTCAGCTCATATCTGGGGACCACTCTCCTTCACTTTCACCACCATTATTTACCTGAGGAGAAGATGAACGTTTCCGGCAGCGACAATATTGGTAAGCTGACACCAGACGATTGAGAGTAAACAGCTGATTATCGTAATGGGCGCAGGGCAAGGATCGAGGCTGTCAAATACCACTGGCAGCTCTAGTACCAACACATTTGGTGGCAACCCTGAAACCCCAGCGCCCACTGCTGAGACAACTCAGACAAGTGCGTAAGCAGGTCCTCGAAACCAAAGTCGATCAGTTGGGATCCAAAGTCGGAAGCGTTGACACTAGGTGGATATTTTTGGCGAGACATTTCAGCTAAATGTTACTTCTCTGAACGAAAAGACGGTCGGGTGTCGATGTTGTCGTTCGAGTCCGTGGCGCGATTTCAAACCCGACACTGCATTCCGATTCCGAGTCGTGTAGCCTATTCGTTCCTGTCGATCCCAGAGAGCCCCAGCGCCTGCAGCGTGTTTCAGTGCAAAAACAGAATGAGGAAACGTGCATTCGAGTACTTTGCTGGCATTCCACATCCGCTGGACCTTCTGTGTGCTGATGAAAATGTACGTGTAGCCGGGTTTGGGCGGGACAACCTGATCCAGTTATGCGAGGTCGAGCGCTGATCAGTACTAAGAAGGTACTTGACAGATTTTGTACTTGGACCATTCGCTCATCAGGCGATTCAACTCTGGGGGACGCGACGATTCCGAAGACGGGATATCCTTGACAACGCACTCGATCGCTGTCTCTGCGGCTACTATCATCAGCCTGGTCTGATCAAGGACTGTTTCACAAGAAGGTTCGGCGTTCTTGACGGACGGATGCATAGCGACGAAGTGCTGTGACAACTTGGCCCCCAGCTGTATGAGCCCGACCACCGCTGCAGCAGACCCGACGCCATCCATGGTCGCCGTGGCTATACTAGTAGTCAGAATGGAGCTATGGTGAGAGATGTCTGAGCCGCTCAATCATCACATGCATCTCCGTAGAAACAACAGATGCTAGAATGTGCCATAAGACTTGCCTCGAGTGACAGGGCGACATGTATTCTTCCAAGACAATCGAGCGGCGGATTCCAAGTGAACATTAAGCAAATGTTTGCGAGCCCGCAAGCCCTCCTCAACCTAGTCTCAACCTCGTTCGATCGTCCAGATCACTGGGTGAAGCACGTCGACTCACAGACGCCCAAGTTAGGTGAGCGGTACGAGCGAGTACCTCTCGACGATATCGAGGCTGGGAAGGCTGGTTCGACCCAGTCACAAAAGCCCGAGTAAACGCGTGGCGTCCTGGCTGGTCGTCGGAGTCGGTGGTACATAGTCTGGTCACCAGACTAGGTGGTACATGGATCCCGGAAAAGGGTTGGATATTGTGCGTTGTACGCGCGTGATACTCCTCATGACGTTTTATTCTTGATCGTACCGAGTCTTGAAAGCTTGATAGTCGACTTTGGTTTTTTTTAGATAGATATAGTACATGCCATAGTACTAGAGGTGGTATAATGACGTCGTGCATTTTTTGTATCAAGTTCTGGCTATGCTTTCAAGTTCTGGATTTTCTGTGTGTATCGAATCTCCAAAAGCGACCCTGATCGTGTGTACCATCAACATAAAACTTGGAAAAGAAGCTTGTGGCTATAACTCACCACAATTCTGGAGAACAACATCCACCGTGGCGTACGTGGGGCGTTATTCCTATCAGTACCCTCCATTAAACTGCCCCATTAGGTCTGAACAATCATCCGACTCGGCACCAAAGACAGTACTAGTCGACATTCCGAAATCTAACCTGGAGCGGCGCCAGGCGTTCGGTTATACGCTCACCTGGGAAGATCTCAGAGGCTTTGTCCGGAAACACAGCAATGACCCAACCAAATATTCTAATATGGCGAACTGCTTGGAATACACGAATAGGGTTCTCAAAGAAGACGGTCGGACTTATGCATCAGTATACCCTGCATCGCCCCGCCACGGCAACCATGTCGTGGCGTATGCTGTTGTCATGTTGAACCATGGGAAATCTGCTCAAGTTCGCGGCAGCATGACGGTCGCAAGGGAGCATGCAACGAAGTTAAAGGCGTTGCTCGGATTCGAGCACGATCCAGCCTGGATAGATTTGGGGTATGTGCATTCCCAGTGGCGCGTATTTGACGAGCAAGTCGATGCTAACTTGCAGTGTGTTCAGCCCGGTACGACACTCGAAGAATTACTGAAACACCCTCCCATCGATATCCCGATATAATTATATTGTGTATGAATTGTACTACGTCTGTTGGCCACGTTGAACATCCCTCGTATCCCTGTCTGCTTAGACCTCGAGCGATTTTACCTTGAGATTTGCGGATGTGATCTCTCTTCGACTCGTAGTTTGCATTGGCTATTTACCTTTGGAGTGAGTTTGCGAGATTGGAGTAAGGTGGCCCAAGTAAGGTGGTGAAGTTGTGGCGAGTGACCGTCGCGATCCTCCGATTGCATGAAGCTGGTCACTGGAGTGGGAAAGATTTGGCCACATCTAGTATCGTCTACTGTGGGATCCTTCAAGTTGAATGACATCCTACTAGTGTTGGAGAGAGCCCAGTGAGGTGAGCGGGCAAGACTTTGTTCTGACATCCTACCCTTACAAGAGCACTTGGGCCTAACTTTCTCCCTTCACCGGTGCGCCCTCCATTACTCAGGACCCACGCCCCGATTTCGTCCCGGAACTCTTGTGGATACTTATTCAGAGAGTATCTGGGGACCGAGCTCACGGAGATTTGACGTGGAGAAGGTTGCGCTGAATGTTTGTCGCACGGACGAACTGGAGGCAGTCGTCACACGCATCAAAAGGGTTGTAGTTTGCGAGAAGAATACAGAGGGAATCATGGGCGGTGGTCGCGTTGAAGAGACGCACATATTGAATTCGTCATGGGGTCGGCGAGTCGTGGATGAGGGTGGGGTAATGAGTTGATACATTTGATGATAGGAACAAAAAAGAAAAACATTTAGAGCTCGACCTCCCGAATGCCATCTTTGTCGACTACTTTCACTTTGTACTTTTCGGGACTGACAATCAACCGCTTGGAAACTTCATCGATGCAACGTTTGAGCGTAGCCAAGCCTTCTTCGAGTGATGCTTCTGGGTTGTGGTATCTGAACATGATCAGTCCGTGAGGACGGATTCAAGTTACCCAACAGAGCGATAGGATCACGGACCTGTCTAGCAAACTTAATGCAAAGTAACTTCCATACCCGTGCGCTGCGAAAGGCACATCGACCAACGTTCCCCAATGATCTATCCAGTTGAGGGTCGGCTTGTGCTCCGCGAGGTCATATCCACCGACGAGCAGGTTAACGGAGTACGGGTTCCGTGATCTGAGGGACTCTGCAATCGCACGACGTATCCACGAAGCAGCTGCAGATGGACGAAGAGGATAGAGATGGCGGATTTGATACAACCGAATGTTTCGTTCGACGTATTCTGCGAACTGGAGCGTGTCGCCTGATGAATCCCAACATCATGGTCAGTTTATTCGTTTAGATCAGATCCAAAGGTGTGAGTGTATGAGACCGACCTGGTTCTCCAGAGTACGCCATGAGTAGGTGAGAACTGAGTTCTTTGATTTTATCTTGGTCGTTCTTCATCTTGACGATGGATCGCGCAGCGGTGGTGTCTGCAGCGACGAGGACGTAGCCCTTTCCAGTGAGAGCGAAGGAAGTCTCCATGTCGTCGTGGTTGGTGGTCAAGCGGTGATGGACTCGTTGGTCGTCGTACGCGTCGACGTCAGGGTGACGCGCGTCGAGACCGTATCGGTTAATTAGTTATTTATTTACTCTAGGTTGGCTAAGTTACCAGGAGGCACTCTTATACCTCGACATCGAACACTGAAGGTTGCGACTCGACCTTCGACTTCGAGCGTGATCGTAATTGCCTGAAAGGACGGCTAGCTTCGTGGCGTATCGGGCTCACCATCGTTCAAACCTTCGCGACCATCCTCGTGCGAGTCGGTTCAGGAAGCAAGGTACGGTACATTAATCTCGAATCGTTGAAGCGTGTATCAAGTATGAAGGTAATCGATTTACTTCCACATGTATCTTTCGTGATACTCGCTTCTGATTCAGGAAACAATCGTTCATCCCAACGGCAAGAACGATTGCGTTTTCGTAGATTTAGGGGCTTCTGTCCCTCCAGAGCTCTGAAGCGGTGCGATAAACAGCTCTGTAGTGTCACTCAGGGAACATGATTGCCCTGGTGGTGTTGCGGAGCTGGGTCAAGCGAAGTACCAACAAACACAACCAATAACTTGAACCCAGGCTCTCTTGCGTCCACTTCGTTGAGAAATGTCAACCATAGTGTCTGATGTCGGAGTGTGCATCATTCATAGCTGCTCGCATATATGCTTCCACCATGCATATGCAGGCGAGTGAAGCTGATAGCCGTTTGTTCTTCGACCACAAACGCACAAACCATGATCGGCCATAACGTGCCACCTGACACATATACGAGGTGAAACTGGGTGGCGCTGATCCAGCGTGTACCCCGCGTGAGTTTTTCTGCAGTTATTCTTGCAGGCTAGAGCGTGAGCACACGCTGAACATGACATGCTGAATTCTCGAAAACCATTTCTCGGACTGGTCAACTGAACGTTCCGCTTCAGCATTTCCTACCTTTGTGTATTTCTGGTACGTTCCCGGGTTCATGTGCGAGTAGATGTAATCTATGGGTGTAATCTGGTTACTGACACTTTTTATATAAATTTTGGAAGCAACATATTTTTGTCTTCTCCACCTTGACCAGACTTCAGGGTTATCCTTCAGGGGCCGCTTGTGCCGCCGTCAGCTTCATACAGTTGAACGTCACTTGGAAAATGTTTGAAGGTGGATTTACAGTGCCTTCTCGTGTATATTCAGCTTGCTACTGACATGGAATGTCGCTGTTCTTTTCTGAAACCCTCAGAACTTTCCAGGTACGAGCGGTGAAGAATAGATGATTCACGCCATTTCGAGCTTCGCGTACTCTCAGAGAGAAGACCCCACTAGTTGGCGATATCAGGGAGGAACGTGGATTTTCATGTTCTTGGTACATCATGTAGGAGTTTCCAAGCTCGTGCGGGAGCCTGATCCGCCTTAGTCTTTCATAGGCACACCCAAGAGTCGGGATGAATACAGGCGTTAGCCTTCCGCTCTGAAGGATCCGCCTCCTTTAATAGAGGATAATCCGTAACCATCTCGGCGGTGAGCGTGGGAAATCCTTTTCCAGAATCCAGAGGTCCAGACCCTTCGCAAACTTCCACCGACCGTCCAACTGTTCCGCCGGTTTTTCACGATGTGACCACCTTGGCAACATCTCCTGTATCCGATGCAGAAGCCATTGGCGGTTCAGTACTGCTCAGCGGAGTCGTCGAGGGATTTCAATTACATTCTGACAAATTGCTCCGATTCTCACCTCCTGGTTCGCAGAGGGCCGTAGGGCGCAGTCGCGACTCATTCAAGGGAAGACAGCAACGCCTCCCTTGGACTGACCAGGACTCTTGGCCTGACGGTCCGTCGATTGACGTACAAACAATGTCTGGGTTACTCCGATCTGCCAGGGTTGCTTTCTACAACCATGAAATCATATGACAAAATGACACTGCAAGGGAATTAATTAGTCGCACCCTGTTGCCCTTGCGTCGTGGCGGCTGATTGACCCCCGAATTGATTCCACCAAAGTCCACGTGGGGGTCGTTTTCGTACCATGGATCTGGAACGGGAAGGCTTTGCATCAAGAAGCTCAGTGGAAGTTCGCGGTGCTACTCACGATGAATCACCTTTAATTTTAGCCACGCGGTTCATTCCAGCGCATTTCAAACCTCCTGCCTTGGTTTTTTGGATAAATATCGAGCGCTTTGTTGCTTCCCTGCTGCATCTCATTCCTTCCCCCTGATTTCAGTCATTAGCTCGACATGTCTTCAAGGTCCTCTGCCGTCTACGCAAGCGCTGCTTCCCCCGCTTATGAAACATATACCCGCACCCCTGCTTCATACCCTACGCCCTCTTCGTCTGTCATCTACGATGGAGCCCCAAAACGCCCACGCAAAGCGTGGGTCGACCCCGCATCCCTCTCCAATTGTGGCGATGCTTCGCAAATACAGGGCAATGTCTCGCCTCGCGTCAAGCAACTCATCCTGAACACCTTCATTGCATACGGTGCTGGTGACGAACAGTGCTTTGGTCATTCCGTCGCCAAAGCCGTGAAGTTCATTGACATCAGCGCTTTCGAGAGCAAAGATAAGCAAGGCCGAATGGAGGCCATTACGACAGCAGAAGTTGTCGTGAACAAAAGTAGGCATTAATCACTCTCGGGAATGGGTCGTCTGACGGTCGTGTCCATTAGGCATGCTCAATGGCGCGGGAATGCTTCACGGCGGATGCATCGCTTTTTTGATTGACAACTGCTGTAGTACCCCGCTTGTCGCTTTGGGACTGATCCAGAACGTTAATGGTGTCGGTGTCACCCAAGCGATGAATGTATTCTTTCACTCGCCTGCCCCTGCGTGAGTGCTTTGTTATCTCATAGCGTGACGTTCTGAGCTAATATCGCTCATACAGTGGTACCTGTCTCCGGATTATCAGTACGTCCATCGCCATGGGTGGCCGCATCATGAGTGCTCGATGCGAGGTAAGCGATCCTGAGAGATGACAATACGACCGATGCTGATCAGCTCTCTAGGTGATCAACAAGGACACGGGCGGCGTCGTCGCGTCAGCATACCTCAACAAAATGCAACCAGCTATTGCGAAGCTATAAAAATATCATGTCGTTCATCTTCTTTCCCTATCTCAACATAGACTTGGAAACCACGTAGACGCCTATTGTATCGAAAGCTCCCATGTAATCAGCATTATAATAATATTCATACCCTACGCACGCTGTATTATCCCATACATCTTTTTGAACACTACAACCACTCAAACGATCATCTTTTTTTTCAAGTTTTTGATTTTCTCTTGCACTCTGCTCGTGATTTGCATGAGAACATTGATCACGCACCATGTAATGTCGAGACGGGTCCGTCGCTGACAAGCTTGGGGAGTGGTTATTTAACGGTACCCTTCATTCAATTTCGGTTTGCACGTATTGACGAACGACAGGCTCCCCTGAACCGACATACGTCCAACGTTATCGACACTCCATCGCGTCAATTAGAGGGACGAGACAAAATGATCAGCGCTCAAAGAAGAAAAGTCACCGCCCAAGTTTCACATGGAGTGTCAACTGAGATTACGACACACGTTCAGATAGACTTTAGGCTATGCGCTCTCGATCAAAACGTTCGTCTTTCGATCCCGGGTTCATCCAGTGCAAGCGTTCCAGCGCCCACTCCACGACCATGGGCATTCGGTCCGGAGGGGGTTCTGCAAGGCGGGGACAGCTTCATTTCCGACTGAAAACGGAAACAGGATGGCAACGCACCGCGGGCGCGGAGAAACTTGTTGCACCCGCTCGGGAATCCCCAGTCCCTACCACGAGTTTAAGAGCCACAGGTCATACGGTACATGTCCAGTGACGTGTACGGAGCCAGTCCCATGGGTTCCTACTCCGTGCCTGGGTACTACTTGCTATCAGTATCAGCGATCCGAATGACTGGTAAGTAATAGAAGCTCCAACCGTACCATCACCTTGACGGTAATCAATGGAGTGTGTGCGAAGTTTCACGGGGGTATAACTTCAGAGACCGTGCCAATTCAGCGAGGTTCTCAAAAGTCGTTTTTGGCGCCCTGGAGAATTGAGCACGACGTCAATATGAGAGCATCAACCCGTACTAGGCTGTGGCAAGATCCATCTGCAGTCGATGTATAGACGTCTAGATACAAAGGGAATTCTTGGTCAGGACGCCCGTCGAGAGAAACTGGCCTGAACCATTTCGGTGCTTTCATTGAAAAACGTTTCTTTCTGGACCATGTCAATTTCTCCGAGTCCGTCTGATTGGGGTGGTTTGGATAACTGATTGGGATCTTGGCGGTCTAAAAGAAGAGGGCGGCCGTTTGAAATACAACCGATGGAGCGAACCATCCTAGCACCGTGACCTCCAGCCTCCAAGTGAATACATACGAGGTCGCAACGCACCGGCGACGGACACCGCCGATCGTTCGTGGAGACCAAGTGAAATGAAGAAGTCGCGGTGACTTCAGAATCAAGTGAAGTTGTCACATACTGATGAGAGTTATTTCCGAGTCAGAATGGTTCACAGAGAGCCGGGGTTCTTGCCGTCGAGGCCCTTGCTTCCAGGTCTGGCCGTCGGCGATGGTTGCCAGTGATTCTGGCTGCGGCAAAGAGGTTTCAACCGTGCCAGCGTGAAGGACGGTTTTCTGACGTCTTTACAGCAGCTCAAGTTGAATGCATTTTACGACGGGTCGGATATGTCACGGTTCCACAGACGGTGGAGCGGCGACTCGGAGGGCTGACTAGGACTCTGTACCATCCGCTGTTGATTCCAAGTCCCAGCTAAAACCCGAGTGCCTTTTCCAGAGCTCGCATGGCCCGCGAACCTTACTAGTACACGATAGTGTAGCCCACAGCTATCTTGAGGGATGTTCGGCCGTGACTTCCCGATCCTGACGGTCCACGGTTGTCGAAGGCGAATCCCATCTGTGGGACTCCACCAAGCCATCCTTTGAAAGCGGTATCAAATTTTGCATCTATCTACGTCGTGGAAACATCGCTCTGTGTCGTGTTCTGCATCGGGAGTTACATTGAGAGCTATATCTAAAAGCAAATCGGGGTGGTGAGTTTAGAACAACACCGTGTTCGGTCGATGGAATGAATGTTCAAGCTTTTTTGGGGGGTCGTCAGTGTTCGTGTAGTACCGTCGTGGACGCTCATGTCCGTCTCTAGTGAGCGTATTCTTCGTCCGCCCTTCTCTGGTAAGCCTTATCCACAGCCAGGCGTGCCGTCACCTTCTCTACCTCCTTTTCCCAATCAGTCGACACACAAAGATAGACCCCCATCGAGGCAGCCCAGATCATGGCAATGTTGAGACCCCACCATAAGCCGAACAAGCCAAAGTGTTGCCTGAACGTCAACCACAAACCGATGGGGAATCCAAGACAATAGTATGCACTGTCCGAGTCAAAAACCGTCTCGTCAGCAAGTGGTTTGGAGTGCGCAGCGAATGTTTGAGACTTGCCTGATGTTGATCATCGCACCCAAGGTCTAACGTTCGATCGATCAGTCGTTGGGTCATCAGATTATCGCAAAGAGAATGAACGTACCTGCTTGCCTCGAGCCCGCAATATCCCTGAGATCACCGCACCGCTGTCGTCACAAACTTGCACGAGCGCCACCAAAGGCAAAACTGCCGCAACAAGTGTGACGACCTCTGAGGTAGACCGCATTAGCCATCTTGATGGACATTCGAAAGAACGATCGCGTACCAATGTCGCTGTTAAACATATATCCCCATGTCTTGCGGAATGTCAAGAGTATGGTGCTACGAGGGGTTAGCCACAGAAAGCCAAAGGGACAGTTCACGGACCTCAAAAACAGCGCGAGAGTGATGGAAAGCAAAATAGCAGCATTCGCGGCAACACCCGCACGTTTCGCATTCTTCTGCCCGAGCAGATTGCCGATTCTTTGGGACAATCGTAAGCCAGGGAGCTGGTCACGGAAAAACAGAAATCACCGACCGAACGGAAGCTGCAACTCCCAGAGCATATGGCGCTTGGAAAGTACACGAAGTCGTTGACAGGAGCACGGATTGCGTCGCTAGAGATATGGGTCCGAGGCTGAAAAATCATCGTTCGGTCGCGTCACGGGTGTGTTTGCTCTATGACTAGCTGCATCAACGAACTCACAAGCTAGCGGCGACTAGGAGTGTTTCACGTGAGTCCGTTTAACTTTGGTGACACGAAGAAGTTACGTACGTCCAACAAGCTCCCAGGACCACCATTCCGAAGCGACTTGGCCTGTGTCCCGGCGCTCAGCTGATCGAGGTATGACTGGCTGTGTCACGGGCACTTACCAACACTACCCACGCTCAACTTCACTAACAAGTCCAGAGAGGTGAAACACCGCATTGATATCGGATTCCAGGCCGTTCTTTCCACGAAGAACAAACCATAGATAATGGATAAGATCGAGATAAGATTGTAGGAGATGGAAGTAGCAATTGGAGCCCCGATGAAACCAAGACGTATGGAATCAGGTCCCCACACTAAAACCTCTCATCAGGACACCACAACACAAAGAACAAGTCGGAAAGGTGCTCACCAAAAAGATAATTCAAAAGAATGTTGATAGGTGCGACACATACAATGATACGTGCAGGTGCAGCAAACAAGCCTTGAAGACGACATTAAGATCGTGCAGAACGAAAGAGTTTCGCTGTTACCTTGAGCTTGGAAATAGCGTCTAAATGTTCCTATTAACATGATGGCAGGTGAGAATGCATTGAATCCTTACCTGGAAACACAATTGAAGGAATATGCTGGTAGACTCAGCGAAGCCCACTTCAAATAGAGGCCTGCAAGCCTCGCGACCTCGGGATCTTGTCTTACCATCAAAAGTAGGTTCTCGCCGTTCATCCAGATCACATAAATGGGCTGACAGTAACACATAACTATGACACTCTTGGCTGCGAAGCAAACACTCACGATCAACACGAGAAACTGAAGAACGACTGTCATAAGAAGTAAGCACCACTACGCAATTCAAAGCGCAGATCCGCACGCACTCATACGTTGAGTCCATAAACCGACCAGTTTCGGCTCGCCAGAGGTCCATGCACTTGGCAAAACAGTATCCAAGGCACTTGCCATACCTTGAATGATACTGAGACCGCTGACGTTGGCAGTCATGAAGCCAATACTAGCGGCAGCGAGCGCGATCGTCGAGATATGTCCAATGGAAATCACCGAAGTCATGATAATACTATGCTCGAACACGTGCGTACTGCAGCATCCTGCTTGAGCAGAAGTGCACACTGAGAAGGAGAAAATACCAACCCAAATACGGGAAGCGAATACTTGAACAGGATTCGGGATTCTTCCCAGAGCATCGATACGGCACTGTTGTTTCCACAAGAGTCGCCTTTGGCATGTTCTTCGATCCGAGGTATGAGAGGCGCGAGCAAAGGCGTGGTCTCAGAAGGAGATGCCTGCAAGCCAGAGTCTACAGAGGAGATCTTCGCATGGTCAAGGACAGAAGAAGAGGTGAAGAAGTCTTTTTTCATTGACGCGATGGATTCACTTGGAGTCCGCAGTTCATCCTCAATATCAGGGATGAATTCCTCAGGTGGCGGAGCCTCACGACCTTCATCGCGCTCGCTGGCAAAGTGTGCTAGAATGGCATAGTCTTGAGGGAGAGATGAAGGCGTGCCAGAGAGATGCGCCATCGAACGAAGACGACTTCACCCACAGTGCAAGCGACGACAGCACACGGCGATGAGGGGGTTGGGAGAGAGAACGAGGGCGCGATGGAACGACTCATGATCGTTGGTTTGACGGAAGATAAACCCATGAAAAAACGTAATTCGGCACTCACTTCCTGCAAGTGCGCTTCAGACGCTGGATCAGGTAACTGTCCGGCAGATAGTCGGCCCACGGCACGGTGCCAGCTCTTCTGGCTTTGTGACTGGTCTATGATACATCGGTTGTGGTGAACGGTGTGGTTCGAACGCCATGTGAGTCGGACGTCAGGCTACTAATTCTTCTCGTCAAACAGCAATTTGCACATCGTTGCACTCTTTTCACTATCTCGTCGAAACCGGTACTACATTGTGGACACTCCATCATATCTGGGCTATTAGTGTTCCAGTCGGGCCCCGAAGTGAACGTGCCTTGCGTTCCTGCGTAGTGGCATCGTAGTAACCACATGCGTTATCCGGGTCCGGGCAACGTATCTCATCTTGGAAGACTCGGGTGAGGTGCTGTAAGATGCTGTAGCGCCTAAGTACAGTACCGTCAAAATGATTCCGACCAACTTCTGTGTGAGTAAATCCTGATGCGAGTCTTATCTATAGGGGGTAATCACCCCTGCGCGGGCGAGTTCTCCCAGCATTGTACGAGAGTGGCATTGACAGCACCTTCTTCGTCTTCCAGTAGGTGTCCAGGTTCTGCCTTATCCATCGCCAGTCGGGCGATTACATTCCTCACTTCCTCTCTCCAATTCGTTCGGATACATAAGTATGCACCTAAAGCCGATGCGAAAGATGTCCCTGCAATGATGCCCCACCATAGCCCAGCAAGCCTCAAGTCTTGCTTGAACGCGAGGAAGAACCCAACCGGGAGGCCGATCAAGTAGTAACCGCTACAATGCGAATGATACGCGAGATGAGTCAAATGATCTCGAAACAAGTACGACCTGACACGAATTCAAACGGCAGCTCACCAAACGTTAAGCGCTGCACCCAACAGCTGCGAAGTCATCATCGACGTAAGTTCGCGAGTGGGTAAATACAAGACAAGTCTCGCACCTGCTTTCCACGAGCTCTTAATATTCCCCCAGTAACGCAGTTCGTGAAATCGACGAACTCTACGAGGGAGAGTAGTGGTAGCACCGATGCGACGAGCGCGACAACCTCTGGGGGGACATGTAAGTACTGAATGTGTTTTCCACGAGATTGACAGATAATACCAGGGTCGTCGTTGAAAAGATAGGCCCACGAATGGCGGAACGTAAAGATGACGAAACTGATTGTGGGGATTCGATCAGAATTGATGCCGCAAGCCAGTGGTAATGGATCGATATTAATTACCTAAATAACCCAGCAAGCGCGAGGACCAGCACAAAAGATACATTCGCGGCCATGCCTGCCCGTTTATGATTCATTTCACCCAGCAGGTTTCCAATTCTATAAGAAGTTGAAGAAGACGAGTCGGAATGGGTTCCCATCTCCAGCTACAGAAACACGTACCGCACGGAGGTTGCGATGCTCAGAGAGACCGGGGCTTGGTAAGCGGTGGCGACAGTGGACAGGAGAATAGACTGTGATGCCAAAGGTACGGGTCCATAGCTAAGCAACAGAGCTGAGCGAATGCCGGGATGGTGTCCATACTCGAGACTTACAAACTGGCGGCCACTGAGAAGGAGTATCGGCATCAACTTCACCACACAAGAGGTATCCACGTACGTCCAACGAGCTCCCAAGCCCACCACGAAGAGACAACCTGACCTTGATGCACTATGAGCTAAAGAAGGCAAGAGATTATACCACCTCACATACCGATGCTTCCTAGGCTCAGCATTCCGAGATACCATAGAGATGTGAAGGCTCTGGAAGACAGTGGATGCCAAGCCCTCCTGTCCACAAAGAATACACCATATGTCACAATCGAGATGGCTATAAGGTTATAAGAGATTGCAGTGGCAATCGGTGCGCCGATGAAACCAAGTCGTACTGGAGCAGGTCCCCAAACTGGAATGGGTTAGCTCGTGCACCCGACGGTTCGCGCGCGCATACCAAGAAGATAATTCAAAGCGATATTGATGGGTGCGACGACCATTATAATGCGTGTAGGCACAATGAACAGTCCTGAAATTCATGAAACAGTTCAGTTCTCACAGATATTACATCTGTGATTGTGGACTCACCTTGTGCCTGGAAATATCGTCTGTGTGACATCTCCACTGTTGGTGAGTTTTAAGGGAACAACTGAAACATTGCGCACCTAACAATACACCCTACAATATACCCTGGCAATCCCAGGGATGACCACCTTAAGTAGAGAGATGCAAGTCTAGCGACCTCTGGTTCCTGCCTAAGCGTGAGTAGCAACGGCTCGGCATTGAACCAAACAAAATAGATGGGCTAGGCAGAAGAAATGAAACGCAAGATAAGTGAACCATCAAAATGTCTTACGATCAAGAATGCACTAGTAAGTACCACTGCCCGAGCAACAATGTCAGTTTGGATTAGAAAGATGATAATCCACATGACGGACACATTCGTTGGGTCCAGAGGCCAACAAGTTCTGGCTTTTCGGAAGTCCACGCACTCGGCAGGACAGTATCCAAAGTGTTGGCCAGACCCTGAATGATGCTAAAACCTGTGACGTTGACGGTCATGAAACCGATCGTCGCTGCAGCTAGCGCAATTGTCGAAAGATGACCGATAGATATAACTGAAGCAAGTATCATGCTATGCTCCATGATTTGTGTTCTGAAGAATTGGAAGATAAGTACACTCGTCATGAAGGGGACGTGAAAATAACACAGACCCGAATACAGGGAGGGCATAACGTGCAAGCGTAAGACATTCCTCCGAGAACATCTGTGATGGTTTGGTGGTATCTTCCACCCAATCACAATCAGCGACGGATGCGCTTGTTGGTGAAAGCAAGGGTGTATGTTCAGTGATCTGCATACTAGGCTGCAGGTATGTGGTATCTATAGCCGGCCCATGTCCAGACACGCCGTTGGATGCCATTCCAGTGCCAGTGAGAGATTCGGTATCGGAGTCGGACAAGATTCCAAAGTTGAAAATTTGTTGGTATAGTACGAAAGTTAAGATGGCCTGGAAAAGGGGGGAACGTATACTCCCGCCGACTTCCAGTGCGCTGGAAGTCAGGAACAAATGACTCAGTGAGACGCGCTGATTCAAATGACTCTAATCGTCCCTGTGCGGAGCCGTTGAGCAATCTCGTGAGAATTGAATCTCTAGGTCATGATCAGACATACCAAGTCTAAGCACTCCGATGAGTCTGGTCTAGTCAGAATCACCTGGCCACGGTGTAGTGAAAGTTCCGAAGAAGAGACGCGAATCGGGCCGCCGGATCCCGGAGAACGCCGTCACGTGATGCGCGTTCAATTGGTGGTTCGCGTTCAGAGAATTCGAGCAGAGGAAGATTCAGCCAGTTTAGAGACGCGTACGAAACTGCGAACAATGAGCACGGCCGACGACGACAGCTCTGAGTGGTCCATAGAAATTTTCGACGGGAACTGCGCGCCTTGCAAACCTACAAAGCCGGTCAAACAAACACCTTCGACAAGCACCTCGAAGCCGACATCCAAACAGCCTGAGTACGTTCCGCGATGAACGTTCTTCGCCAGCAGTTTTTCAACCAAGCGTCGTGTCCGCACAGGATTCATCCCTTCTTCTTAAAGGATTTCTCGACAAAGGCTGGAGTCTCCGAAAGGAAGGAAGCCAACCCAGCTGGTCAAGCGGTGAAGCAAAATCGGTCAAAGTATATCCTCCAATCATCGGGAAATGTTACCTCAACCTCCTCGGAAGTTTCATCTACGTCACGGAAGTCGACAACGGGAGGTCGTCATGCAAGCGTGCTGGCTTCTGTGCCGAAGGCCTCGACACAAATGAAGAATTTCACATCCCGAGAAAACCCAGCCCAGTGAGTTCTTCGCTCTCAGAAAATGAGCCTGACCTGACTTCTCTCTCCGCTCGACAGTGATCTTGCCGGACACACACTGCAGCCTCCGGAACTTCAGAAGAAACGAGATAAACCACGTGATGCCGGAACTCAGTGCCCCCCACAAATTCAAAGGGATATATCGTCAAGTTCATCATTACCAGCCAGCTCAATTACCCCCAAGAACGATGACCAATTACCCCTCCCGATTTACAATTTCATGGACTATGAGAGCACCCCTGCGGTAGTGTATACCCGCAGCGAAAACGAAGCAAACGAACTCGTACAAACTTTGAGAGGGTGAGCAGCATCAGTGGTACATTGCTATCGCCTCCACACTGAAATTCTGCAGCCCTCTTGGCTTCGATCTCGAATGGCGAGTCATGTGGCAGCCGGGTGCGCAAGAGAGACGAACAGCCCTGGTGCAGCTGTGCGACCGTCACACTATCTTGCTTATACAAGTCAGTAGCATGAAAAGTAGGACATCCAGATCTTTCCGCTCTGTAGCATGTTAAATTTACCTTCTGACAGGGTTTCCCACGAAAGTCATTGTGAGTGGTTGCTCTCCCTTCCCGTTTACATGGCTTGACGTGTACTCAGGATGTCATAGAATCCCCAAACATCGTAAAAACAGGTGCCAACATTCTCAGTATGTCTCTTGGACTTGACACGCGATGGCCTGTTGACATTCTCCCTTCGCTCAGACGATGGCGAAAAACTATATCGAGACTTTGGGATTCGTGCAAAGGGTCTTGTGGAGCTCGGAGCGTTTGCAACCAAAGCTGATGACAAGTTCAGCACTGTCTACAACCGCGAGATTGTCAGTCTTGCGAGGATGGTGGCCATGTATCTCGGGAAGACGTTGACCAAGGGCAGGGTACGCACTTCAAACTGGGAGGTCCATCTCACTCCCAAGATGGTCGAATGTGAGTCACTCCCCATCCCCTGACTCGCATGTGGTCGTAACACTTTCCTGTCTTTGCTACATTTAGATGCCGCCAACGACTGTCATTGTGCGCTCATGGTGTACCATAGATTGCAAGAGATTGCAACTCAAGATGGAAAGAGTTTGGATGTGGCATCACATTCATGTCAAGTCGAACCGCGCTCACTCAAGCTCAAAAACGTGA
Source organism: Chalciporus chontae (assembly GCA_038089555.1). NCBI lineage: Eukaryota > Fungi > Basidiomycota > Agaricomycetes > Boletales > Boletaceae > Chalciporus > Chalciporus chontae. The sequence goes on along the minus strand of JBBPLD010000124.1, from coordinate 34,570 downwards.
CGCCCAGTCTTCCACAAACCCAGAACGTGAAACCCCCTCCAGCACCGCTACCCGATTACTGTATACCCGAACCTCTTCGACCACAATGGCTGCGCGCATATAAGCTATGGCATGTGGACGAGATGTCTCTTCAAGAGATGTGCGTGAAGCTAAGGACGGCTGGGAGAGTCGAGCCACTGAAGGAGAGCACAGTCATGTGAGTCGGGTGTCCTCAGAGAATGATAGTTTCGGACTGACTATCGCCTTAGCTCTTACATCGTGAGTGCTTTACAGGCGGACTCCAAGTTACCGTTCGATATGAGACGATTGAAGGAGCTCGTTCTCATGGAGGCAAGCAGCTGGCAACGACATCGACAGTGGATCGCGTCGAGAGGGTGAATAATTTATCTGTATCTCTGGACGTAAAGTATCTCGTATTGTGTATAATACTTATACCATCCCATCTCGGTGTTATATATGTCAGAATCCAGCTTTCACGTCGTTCGCTGACCTCTTAGCCTCTCAACGTCAACGATCCTCGGCCATGGATTAACTGTGAATATGATATCTTACTTATCAGCCCCGGGAGGCTCAATTATGATATCGCGTGAGTGCAGCCGGGCTTCGAACAAAGAAAGGTGTGAGCTTGGCCCGCCCTGCACGAACCCTTGTTGTCGGATACGCACACCAAGCGCAGCAAACTCGCAGTGCTAGTTGTAAGTGTAGATTCCTTTCAGTTATCTATAGGTCATATTTCTACCGTACTGGCATACCGAAGGCGAATGTGTTCGATCCGATGATAATTAGATTATTAGTATATGTAACGAACGGTCCCTGTCGAAACAGTCATCAGCTGTGTAGTACCTTTGCGAGGCGCTTCTTCAAAGCAGCAAACGGGCTCCCAGTGCTCGACCGTATTCTGAAGAGGTACAGCAACACAAACGTGGCAAACACCTGTATACCGTCCTCCATCGTCAGCATGCCTCCTCTCTCTCTCGAACCAAAAAAACTCCAACGAAAAGAAAAGAAAAATAAAGAAAAGGCACGCACGTTAAACACAATCACCCCAAGCACGATACCGATATTTCTCCAATGATGCGAATACTCGATATTGAAACTCAATCGCAAAAATTCGTCCGTCGTTCTGAAGGGACAGAACTGACATTCGGAACTGGCGTTTGGGTTGGTGAGGTAGCCGCCTGCGTGAGAGATGTAAGGGTCCATGTAGGTGCTGCATGTCATCCCTGAGGGGGGTTCGAGAGTGACTAGTTCGGTCATGGAACAGACGATTTGTTGGCGTCCGATCGCTAGATATGGCATGATGGTGCGTTAGTGTTCAAGGTTGGGGAGAGGGGGGTTACGGTACGAAGGGGCTCGCTCACCTTGACCGAGAAGAGCTTCGATGAGGTAAGTGAAGGGCGACACACGGTACATCCACTGCCACCAACCCAGTTGAGGGAAAGGCTGCAGAACACCAGAGCTACAACGCCTTGTGTCAGCGAGACGCGTTGAATGTGACAAGGGGTCGGAAACTTACAAGACGATGACGAACGAAAACAGTGTGCTAAAAAGTGTCGATGCAATGATGGGGCTCGGTGCCATGGCTGCGACAGCCTGTCCGATAGTGGTGTAGTACAATGGAAAGACGATCACATAGACAAGGAATGAGAATCCTGTGCGCGAAGTTGCGAAGCCGACGGTCCAATACCAGCAGACGAAGAAGAACGCCGAGCAGAGGATGTTCCATGGGATTTCGATCAACAGTTGCGAAACAAGGAATGCTCTCCAGGAATAGATTCGCGAGGGCCGTTCCCGGACTTCGTAGACAGTTCGATTCTCGATGAACTTGCTTTGCAACTGCTGAGACATGGGGACGCAAAGGATGGTCGCCATGAAGATAGCCTGGGGTAAAGCAAAGTCAACAATTGTCTACGATCACCAGTGTCGAAGGTGCGTACGAAGAGCTTGTCTTGGGAACCTTGCAGGGTATCCTTGGATTTGAAGAAGGTGAACCCGATCAGTAGACCTCCAGCAATACTGACAGCCAGTTTCGAGAATATGTATGTCGGGTTCCGCCAGTAACTCTCAAAGCCGCGTTGAGTGAGCGCAAGGACCTGGGTCATCCAGGACGTTGCAAATTCCGAGTGTCTCTCCGAGGTAAGAGCAGGACGAGAGCGTCCCTCCGCACGCATGTTCTCAATTTCAATCGAGAGTCGAGATACCTCGTCAGATTCTTTCCAGACCTTGTGCCAGTCGGTAGTAGATGTCGCGGTAGCACCTGCGCCAATGACGTCAAGCATGTATTCCGCCCTAATGAGAGAATGCGTCCAGCGCTGGCGGCAAGAGCGATCAATCGACTTACGGGTTTGCCTCCGGTGCGCACTGGGGGGCTCCATTGCGTTGGAAGTAGTCAGTCAACGTCACAGAATTTTCGCCGATATCACCAAAGTAGACCGTCTGACCACCTTTGCGGAGCAAAAGCAATCGATCAAAGACCTGGAAGAGTTCTCCGGAGGGTTGATGGATACTATGAAAGCATTCTTGTCAACACCAGCATCAATGAAACAAAGGGTGTCGATCGACCCACGTGCAAAGAATAGCTTGTCCGCTGTCAGCGAGCTCGCGAAGGAAAGTCATGATAGCCCAGGCGGATTGAGAGTCAAGACCAGAGGTGGGTTCGTCGAGGAAAAGAAGCAATTTAGGCTGCGTGATGCCCAAGTCAATGCACAATATCATCCTGAGCGCTTGATCTTTACCTTTGCGGCAAGCTCAACTCCGATGGTGGTACGTTTCCTGTGCTCGACGCTGAGGGAACCAACAATGGCGTTCGCATGGGCCTCCAAGCCACACATCTTCAAGCACTTGTCGACACTGTGTATTCACGGTCCGAATCAGGACAGACGCTGAGGCAAAGAACTTACTAAGCTTCCTTCTCAGCCATCGGAACGGATGCAGGCTGTCGAAGTTTCGCAGAGAACAAGAGCGCTTCACGGACCGTCGACTCTGGAGTGTGAGTATCCATCTGTTGAACGTAGCCTGTCTGGGCTTGGAAGTCTGGGGGAAGTGCTTGGCCATTGACCAAACGATCACCAGTGACGACGCCGGTCGAAACACGCTGGGCGAGGACATTCAACAGCGTTGTCTATCGCCGAACGCTCAATGTCAGCATCGAGTCTACTTCTCACACGACTCCGAAGTTACCTTGCCTGCACCCGACTCCCCCATCAGCGCCGTCAATTTCCCGGGAGCGACATAACCGGAAACGTCGTCTAGGAGTTTGCGTGTTCCTCCACTGATGGGTACTACATACTGCAAGTTCTTCCACGAGAAGATATCGGCCGCGTCCGCTATCTCGGACTTTTGTTTCTCTGTCGGCCTGTTGGGAATGATTGGTGCCGATGTCTGTGACACATGGTTCAGCTCGCTGGGTGAAACCTTTTCTTCATCAACGGGTGGGTTGACGGGATCGATAGCAGCGCCATCCTTGTAAAGCGTCACTGCCGTATTTAGCGCAGGTTTTGTGTTGTACTGAGTGAAAAGAAGCAGGACCGCAAGGAAGATGACACCGAAAGCGCAAACAATACCGAAATTCTATACATCCCCTGGTGAGTGATGTGCATGACAACTGAGAGACAGCAAGTTATCGTACCTTCCAGAGGTTGCTGTAAAGGTAGCCATAAGACAGATAGGTGAATGTGTCTCCGTTCACGGTGGATTTTCCAGGCAGTGATCCAACGGTGGTGCAAACCTGGTTCGCGAGGGTTGCGTTCTCGTATCCTGGACCTTGTGGGACTAGGGTTGAACAGGTACCATCGATCGTATGGAATTCGTTCACGAGCAGGGACTCGAATGCGTAACGAAGAGGCTAGAAAATGAATATGGGGAGCGCTGTGAGCAATCTAAAGTCTGTATTGATGAACTTGCACGTACGTTCAAATATGTAATCCAACGTAGACCACCGACAATTTGGGGGCGAGGGATAGCATATCCAGTGAAGAGAACGAGCAGCATGACTGCTAAACCGGCTATAGAGATCGCACTGGATTCGTCCTTGCAGCCGGCTGCGATGCCTCTGAAAAAGGCTTTCATGACCAGTGTCACGACAAAAGTGAATAGAAGGAATATGCTGTTCTTCGTTAGTACCTTCCATTGAGAATAACAAGAAAAAAGACATACAAGAATTGTTGAGATGATTTTTGCAGCCCAACCAAGAAATAGAAAATGACCGCAAAGACTACTGTGATGATAAATGAGATTGGAATGTCGACGATGGTGTGAGCCAAACCCTCGATGAAGGGGTAGTACATTGCGCTTTTCTGGTGGCGGCGGACGATGGGGCGTTGAGCGAAGAGACCAGGGATCTCAGCCATGGCTGATAACGAACCAAAGAACAATGCACTGAAGATACGATTCAGCCAGTCCCCTCCGCGAGCGTTGCAGTGAAATTACTTACAAAAATAGGACACCACCCCGAGAGAAGTATGCACTCGTATTATCGGGGACGTGGAGAAAAACAGTGCCCATGATGACACCCTGGAAAATCTGCGCCCTGTGCTCGTCACGGATCAGTTTCTGACCTCACAGAGAAATCAACGGGAAGGACCAACCCTAATTGGACAGCTTGCGTATTCCAGTCGCCTCTCAATATCTGCCATCGACGACGCATGACCGCGCGTACTTGCATCGGTAGAGAAAGTGTATAAGCATGTTTCTTGGGAGCATGGGATGCATGGTCTCCGGTGGCGCTTGTCTCGTAAGCCTCCTTCAGGTCAGGTTTATTGACATAAAGGTTACGGTACGAGTCTATGGAGGAGCGATTGAGCTCGCCGAAGGCGGACGACTTGAAATACGCAGCCATTTCATCTGCGGTACGGGGTACAAGTCCCTCGAATCCAGGTCGAATTCGTCTTCCCAGAGGATCGGTGACTGCATAAACCTCGTCAACATATAGAAAGCATCGAAAGATATTCCGAGGCCACCTGCTACCAAGAAGTCCGCAGTCGTTTGCCTGTTCTGAGGTTCATATCCCATGTGGATGAAGTACTGTCTGGCATTTTTCGCGGGGCCATAATACACCATCTTTCCTTCGTATATGAGACATAATTTGTCGAAGAGCTCGTAGAGTTGTTCTCCGGCCTGGTAAATTGAGACGATTGTGGTCATGCGAGCGAGGTCAGTTGCGAGACGAAGCGCCCGGGCAAATTCGAGAGCGGTGGACGAGTCCAAACCACGGGTTGAGCTGTAAAATGAGGTCAATCGAGAAAAACTCCTCTCGGCGGATGAGCTACGCACTTATCCCAAGCCGCTAGCTTACAAAGGGAGGACAGGGATTCGGCGATCGAAACGCGCTTTTTCTGACCTCCGGAAATACCTGCGATGGATGCATCACCAACAATTGAGTCCTTGACGTGCTCGAGTCCAAAGATACGCAGAAGAATTTCTGTTATAAATTTGGCATGTTCCTCCCTGGTCTGGTTGCCTAATCGGCGATGAGGGGTCCTCATTGTGGAGGCGAATTCCAGTGTCTGTTGAACAGTAAGGGTGGGGAAGTGGACATCGTCCTCGGGGCAGTATATAACATCCCCGCGATACTTCTGCTCGATATCTTCGGGGGTGAAGGAGTCGTAATAGACATCTCCGTGCACGGCATGGTATTCTCCTCGTTGGTTGGCAATTGTCTTTAAGAATGTACTGCATCCGGAACCAGGACTTCCTAATACAACTATGCGGGGTTGGGTTGTGAGTGGTTAACGATTGAGAAAACAGACTTACGAAGCATCTCCCCCGCAAGGACGACACCCTCAAAACCGGAGAGAATATCGCGAACGGGAGGATGACGTATGGCATTGATGTACCTCATAATTGACCTTGGAGAGAATAAGGAGCCCATATTCGATTGAACGGCTGCACTGGCACCAATACCGACGACCCGAAGGTCTTTAAACATGACACCGAGCTCACGCAACGGAATACCCTCCTCTCCAGCACTGAGTATAATCTATCATTGTCTTGGACGAGAGATGAAAATGAAAGGATGACCTACCGTCGCACGGTATCTTTGAGCAGTTTCTCGAAATCGAATCCTTCTTCGTAGATAGCAGTAGTATTTGCGCTGACTGCACCTTTTTCTGAAACCCGAGATGATATTCTCTGCAGTTCCTGAGTAGCATTGGGGTCAAAGTAATCTAGGGGGACACGAGTTGGAGTGGTAACACTTCGGCGAGAGTTAGACTCGTCTTGGGGTGGTTGTTGTTCAACTTGCATAGGAAAGATCGGTGAGAGGGGGAAGATTGAACCATGTCTAATAAATATACAAGATCAAACCAAGCTGTGAGCATTGCCTGCATCTGCCGCTGGTTGCGTGTTTCATTGTAAAGTTGTACTCAGCAGTAATTCCGTCAAACGGGCCGGACAACGTTAACGAATTTGACTAATTGCTTCTCGGGCTGACATGGCCCGAAGTGTTGTGATTACATAATTTTTTTGGCTGAACTGGTTGCCCTCGCCGATTATCGATCAACCATCCTCGAAGCCATGTCTTCCGCTGAAGAAGACTACAACGATGCCGATCACTCGTCTGCAGCTCTTGAAAGCCAGAAAAGACGAGTTCAACGCGCGTGTGACATGTGTCGTCGCAAGAAGAGTCAGTATTGGTCTTTCGTCATTGATGCAAACTGACAAGCGCTCATAATAACTCGCCCGCCGCGCCCCGCATCTGGCCTTTCGGCAGTTCGCTGTGAGCCATTTGTATATTTTCGGGTGCCGTTCCTTTCTGACGTATACATCAAAGGTGATGGAAGCCAGATGCCGGCTAACCGGTGTTCTAATTGTGTAGCATACAACCTCGAGTGTACCTATGTCGAGGCTGCAAAGGTGTGTATCTTCGATGCTCCTCCCTATCAGTTCCCACGACATTGATGCCACCCCTAACTCTTAGAAACGTGGGCCTCCGAAAGGGTTGGTTTGCCTACATACAACCAATGGGTTGATATTAACATGCGTTGATCGGTGGTCAGATATATCGACAGTCTTGAAACCCGTCTGCAGAAGATGGAGAAGCTCCTTGAAAGAGTGCGTGCTCGCGAACCGTTGAACTAGTGTGCCAAACGAACACCTCACTTTGGTAGATATGTCCGGACGCCGATTTCTCCCTGGAGCTAGGTGGCGGTCCAATCGACAGAGAGACTTGGCAGAAAGGAAACACGGATCACTCCGGTTCTGGACATCTCACGCACGCTTCGGCTCATATCGAGGACTTAATACCCAGTGACGATGACGGTGTAGTCACGCTCCAGCTCTCGGACAGTTTCAGGTCGTTGGGCTTGAACCCCCAGTACACCCGCTTCTTTGGGAAATCCAGCGGTACCACGCTCATACAAAAGGCGATTGGTTTGAAATATGAAGCTACTGGGGTCCGCGACACTCGACCAGAAGAGCATCTTAATTCGTTCGGCGAGACATGTTTCCCTGTAAGATTGATCGTACTAATGGAAGGATATTGACGCTAATCCTTCTCTAAAGTGGGAGCTTGCAGCAAGAAAGATCACGGAGCCCAAGTACACATGCCCTGACCAAGACTTGGGCATATCATTAATAAACCTTTACTTCGTTCATCTCAACTGCATAACACCTCTCCTGCACCGCCCTAGCTTTGAGCGTAAGATCATGCAAGGAGAGCACTTGCGCAACCCTTCTTTCGGCGCCGTCTACCTCATGGTTTGTGCAGTTGCCTCGCGCTTTTCAGACGATCCACGCGTTTTCTTGGACAACGTTGAAAACGATGACCCAGGGCGCTCGGCTGGGTGGAAGTATTTTCAACAGGTGCACATGGTGAAAACCACTCTGCTCGGTCCCCCCACTCTAGAGGATCTACAGATCTACTCGGTAGGCATTTGTCTCTGTCGTTCTCTTGTTTTGGTCCTCACACTGTCGCAGCTCTCTATACTGTTTCTGCATGGGATATCGGCACCGCAAGCGTGCTGGACCGTCGTTGGACTAGGTATCCGGCTTGCTCAGGACGTTGGGGCTCACAGGAGAAAATCATATGGCAATCGGCCATCTTTAGAAGGCGAGCTGTGGAAACGGGCTTTTTGGTGAATTTGGAACTTCTTTTCGTCTAATCTTTGGTTGTCTAACATCTGGTCCCAGGGTGCTAGTTATGCTCGATCGTCAAGTAAGTTCGTCCTTGGGACGGCCGTGCGCAATTCAGGATGAAGAGTGGGTTCATTTTTTGCTTTGGTGATCCTCTGCTTAACGTGCAGCAGTTTTGACCTCGATTACCCAATTGAATGCGACGACGAGTATTGGGAACATCCAGACCCAGAGATGGCGTTCAAGCAGCCCGCTGATCGACCTTCCACACTATCTTTCTTCATTAGCTTCCTCAAGCTCAACAATATACTCTCCTTTGCTCTCCGGACAATAGTATGTCTCTCGTTAATTAGCATATCGCAAGCTAACTATGCTATACAGTACTCGATCAATAAGTCGAAAGTATTTTTGGGATTCGTTGGCCAACAATGGGAACAGGGAATTGTTGCAGACTTAGATTCCGCTCTCAATGGTTGGATTGATGGTGTACCTGATCATCGTAAGTAATTGCTACAGCCATCCATTTCGAGCTCTGCCTGACATTGCATATAGTACGTTGGGACCCTACCCGGGACCCAAATTCCCCTTTTTTCCTGCAGTCGAGCATGCTATACGCGAATTACTACGAGGTCCAAATATTTATCCATAGGCCGTTCATCCCTTCCCCTCGCAAACCTTCTCCACTTTCCTTCCCTTCTCTCGCCATTTGCACGAATGCCGCTCGTTCGTGCAGTCATGTCATTGACATCCATAGGAAACGGTCTGGAAACGCTTGTCCTTTCCTACTGGTACGGGTGGCGTTATGCATTGCAGGATAGGGTTTGCTGAATTTTCTGTATTAGATGCCCGCCTTTACTTCCGGCATCGTGCTTTTGCTGAATATCTGGGGAGGGAAGCGGTCTGGGCTATCGATCGATCCATCAAAAGAGATGGCTGATGTGCACAAGTGTATGGGTGTTTTGAAGGCTTGTGAGAATAGGTATTTTTTTTCACAGCTGCTTTGCACGACACCCGCTGACCGACGTCTGTTTCCGTAGATGGCATCCCGCAGGGAGATTCTGGTCTGTCATTGGCAAAGTAGCTGGTTAACACCTTTAACCTTATGTATTGTTTGACAGGGACATCCTCTACGAACTCGCATCTGTCGGGGAACTTCCTCTACCACAACCGAGTCCTCAGGGAGGCACGAAACGTGAAAGGGATCCCGAGGACAACCCTACACGGACTTCACGCCGTCCTTCACCACAGGAAACTCGTGTCCTAATCGGAACACGTCGCGCGCCCCCTGAGCGCCCAGCTCAGTCCCAACAATCCCCCCAACAACATCAGGAGCAGCAATCACAACCACAACAACCCCACCAACCAGCAGCGTACAACCTTCCATTGTATAGCAATGATCTTGGCCGACTTCCGTTATATGGACAAGCGAACTTCCCCGTAGATGGATCTCCCTCTGAGACCTCGACAGCATCGTTGTCCCCGCAGGAACATCCCTCTGGCGCGTGGTTCACATCATTGGCGGGGGGAACACGGCACCCTGGTCTGGCGCAAATACCAGAGCATGGATATGTCTCCACGGGGGCGCATATGATAGACGAGATGTTCTATGACCAAATGACGAGCCCTTACGGCTTCGCCTCGCCTGTCAACGACTCAAGCACGAATGGACACCCAGGACTGAGCGCGAGTCCACTTGATTTGCAAGCGCTCGCGCTTGGGCCGAGTGGGATGCTTTCTGAGGAGACGGATACGATCGCGATGTGGTCGGCGGCGCCGAGTGGGTTTGGGTACGTGATATTGGGCTTTTTGGTTTCGTTTGAATGTGGGTTTTGCTGACAAAGTGACGTTGACATGTGTTTTTTGTGTGGGCAGGGTGAGCGATTGGGGAATGTACCTTGCGAGTGTGTCGGGGATGGTCCACGCTGATGGATCGGCAGCGGCAGCGGCACCCCACTCTCATCCAGAGTCAAGACATACACAAGGGTATTGAAGGGTTTTCCGAGGACGAAGAATGCCTGGGTTTGATGATTAGTACGAGGTTTCATCGGTTTCATCGGTCAGTCGGCTTGCGCTACCAGGAGAAATTTGCTGTGTTTTTGACTGACATCTGATCGACAAACGGTCGAGGATGTACAGTTGTAATTTTAAATTGGATATACTCCGAACCCCAACTCGTGTACGAGCTATGTTACTATGTTACTATGTATGATTGAAGTCAATCTTTATATAATGTCGATGCATCGCCAAGGCGCAAAGAGAAGCGCATTTACATGGTATTTGAATAAAGAGGGTTGCATCAGAGCCAAGTCTTTAGGCAGAACGTCCGGATCCAACAGTTCCCAACCTTGGCTTGATCGTGTAGTATACCTCAACCTGGAATAACTTGGTGTGGGATTGCGGTCATCACTGAACTTGATTGATCCGATAGCCCGAGGAGATGGAGATGGAGCACGTTGTGAAGAGAAGGCTCGAGTAGTAGAACTGTGAGCTGCCACCTAGTGACCGTACCGGCCCGGTGCCATGAGGTGTGAATGTGAATGACTTTCTTTATTTGGATGACTACTCGACCAATTGAAAACCAAGAATATTGCAACAACTCTTTTGACCGAGTCAGTGCTATGCCAGTCGCACTCCCCCCCAATCCCTTCCCAGAAAGCGTATTTCACGCTACATATCAACGATGCCTCGACCTTGAGGCTGTAGCTCATGACGTTGAACCTCTGTTATATTGTCCTCATCCCCTAGTTTGCGCTCGCCTTCTGGGGCATTTGTTGCGCTTGGTGCACACCGATAATGGTCGAGGACGACTTCAGCTGGACATCGCCGCGGCAGAGGATACTGTCCAGCTCATGAAGCTCGCCAGCACATATCTGAATACTTTTATCCGGACCTGTCAGTAATCCTACCCTTTGCCTGAAAGAAATCAATTTTACTGCCCAGGTCTGAGATAGTCAAACGCCACAAGGGATCTACGCCACCGCTGTCTGAGCAACCCTCTCATCCATCGTTTGAAGATGCTCGTTTTTACACTGAGTTGTTTATAGGAGAGTGTACGTTAGATCATAGCCGAGCTCGAACTGCTGTTGGTTCGCATCAAAGGTTTGGTGGCAATGTCTACTCACGTTGCGAATAGGCAATGCACCGTGATGACTTCCGTTGCATGATCACTCATCGGTTTGACATTTCCCATGACGGCTTCACTTGTGTGGAAACCGCACACATCATTCCACCACAATCAAGTAATAAAAAACTCGGAGATGAGACCAAGGTTAGTATGTGCAGTTCGTGCTTTCCATCGACTCAGGTTTCTCCACCAGTATTTCCATTCCGCAGACGTATGGACGATCCTATTAAAGTTCAGTAACCTCAACATCGTCCCGGATTTGGCAGGCAATAAAATCCACCGCCTCGAAAACATTCTGTCGTTGGCCCATGACACTCACTACCTGTTTGATACCCTACGTTTGTGGCTTGAACCTGTGGAGGTGTGTTTGAGTTTTTATATTGTCTTTTTTTTTTTGCTGAATCCCCGTCAATAGGGTTCACCACACCAGTATCGTGTACATGTAGCTAAAGAAAGCATGAGGGGACCGGATACTCCTCAATGTGTGACCTTCTCCACCGCAACCGAGCTACCTCTCCCCAATCCCGACTACTTGGCGCTCCATGCCCTGTGTTGTGAAGTGGCTTGGATGTCGGGAGCGGCGGAGTATGTTGTGGACGTTGAGCGAAGGATGGATCAAACCGGAGTCTTAGCAAATGATGGTTCGACTGCGAACCTCTTGGCGAGTGCATTAGAATCCGTTCAAGTTCACTGACTGTCCGTTCGATGCCTTGCTACTCTTTACATCAGTTACATAGCGCACGTGTAGTGTATCGTAGTCGGATAGCCTGGTGAAACCCGTTGATGATTGCGGAACGCGTGCCACGTATCATGATCTCACATGGAATGGACAATCTTGGTAACTCGTGACCAGACTAGTATGGCACTGACCGCCGAGTCCGAGTCGGTCAGCGATCTCAGACTAGGTCCTAGTTCCTCCTAGATGACTTCGACCATGTTCAAGAATATCTTCTCTACTTCGGATGCCTCTTCCATCTGGTCTGACCGCACACGCATCTCCAACTACCTTCGCTTCGAGGGTTCCCTTGCCCGCGTGCAGGGTGACCTCGGTATCATTCCTGCCGTCGCAGCATCCGAGATCGAAGGCTTCTGCGCAGACGTTGCCAACGTCGACTTCGAAGACCTTCAACGAGAGACCGAGAAGATCGGGTATCCAGTCCTGGGTCTTGTCAAGCAAATCGTCCGGCACGTCAACTCACGCCACCCAAGTCTCGGGGAGTGGGCCCATTACGGCGCAACTACGCAGGTGATTCATTCAATACTAGCCTCGTATTCGCATCGATCGACCATCGTCTACTTAACAACTGACTCTACGCATTCGTAGGATGTCACGGATACGGCCACCGTCCTTCAGATCCGAGCGACGCTCGAGATCGTCTCTGCGTCACTCAGCGAGATAGTCGGAGGACTACGTTCCCTCGCAACTCGCCACGCTTCTACGCCGATGGCGGCGCGCAGCAATCTCCAGCAAGCAGTTCCCATGACGCTGGGCTTCAAACTTGCTCGGCTTCTCGCCACTTTCAAGAGACACGAAGAACGTCTGGAACAGCTCAAGCAACGCATCCTCGTTCTCGAATTCGGAGGTGCAGCTGGTACACTTGCATCGCTTCCTTATGAATCTGCACTGCAGTGCCAGAAAGATTTGGCGGAGCGCCTTGGGCTCACTGTCCCAGAAATCGCATGGCACACCGAACGTGACCGCATCGCCGAACTGGGTGGCTTCTTTGCGCTCTTGACGGGCACCTGCGCCAAATTCGCGACAGATGTCAAACTTCTCATGCAAACCGAAGTCGGTGAACTCTCTGAACCATTTTACAATGAACGTGGATCGTCTTCGACGATGCCACAGAAACGGAACCCGATTTCGTGTGCTTACATCACAGCGATGGCTTCGAGCGTGCGGTCTCATTCCAATGCATTATACGATGCTATGGTTGCAGATCACGAGCGCTCGACGGGTCCTTGGGAGATTGAGTGGATAGCACTTCCAGAGATATGCACGTTGACCTGTGCCACTTTGAAACACACGACAGATCTCGTGCTGGGTCTCGAAGTACACCCAGAGGCAATGAAGAAGAACTTGGATATCACGAGAGGTGGGATCGTCTCAGAGGCGGTGATGATGGCGCTCGCACCAAAGATGGGGAGGCAAGTTGCCCACGATCTGGTGTATCGTCTTTGTCGCCAGAGTGTGGAAGAAGGTGTTCCGTTGCTGGAACTTTTGTATGTTGATGAAAATGTGCGTTTAGCCGGGTTTGGACGGGACGACCTGATCCAGTTATACCAGCCTGTGAACTATTTGGGGCTGTCTGTCGAGATGGTCGAGCGTGTATGTAGTTCCTGATCAGTAGGTACTTGACAGATTGTGTTGGACGAAGCAGTAGTATTTGGCTACGTTGGATAACTCGTCAGCGTCCGAGTTAGCGATCTTTACAATGTTTGCTGGATGAATGGAAGATCACGTCTGGTTTGGAAGAAGTCGGGCTCCGGTGCGGCATGGTGAACCTAGATCTCTTTATACTCGCAAAGTATAATTGTGATCAAGTACTACGTAGGGCGATATCCATGAAGTCGCTGTGAACGATACCACCACGACCACGTATGTCGACATGGCCTTATGGTATAGTCCACTTCAATCCGAAGGAACTCCAATCCTGAGAAACGGTCTTCGTCAATATATATGGGGATGTGGAGAACGGGGAGAATGGTTACTTACGTTTCTATCAGCATCGCTCCAAGGCATGCATTAATAAGTCCGTAAACGGTATCAAGCTCTACTATAACCCAGGCTCACCTGCCCCGCATTCCCCAAGAGACTGCGACGCGCTCACCGGAATCGCTCAAACCATGAAAATGCAATTCGACGAGGGGAATGGCTGGAATTTCGTTTGATCATCTCCCCGTACTTCCGAGATGCATTTGATGAGCGCAACGACTCGATGGAGGTGCCTTCCATGGTGCGTAGTAACTCGGAGAAGGCGGTAGACTCGAGAGGACCCGAGTGACGTCGGTAAGTCACAGCGATCTACTAGGTCCTAGTTCCGAAATGCGAGTTTCGGGTTGCCAGAGAGCCTGAGCACGCTTCCAAGCCTCGGTAGCATCTTGATACCAAGGCAAGAGGATCCACGTCAGAGAGGCCCGCTACGAGATCGAGGGTCGCATGACACCGCACCCGGGCACTCGCCACACATCGTAGACTGCTGCGAATAAAAAGGCACATAAAAGTATAATTCCCTTCCTTTCGAATGAGTGGCTTTGACTTTTCTACGCTAGTCAAGCTAGTAGACAATATCTTGCTTTCGGTGCTCGTTCGGTCATATGCTTGCTGAACGAACGCTGGACGTGAGCCTGAGTTTCGTCGACTTTGGGGCCCTCTGACCACTGGTACTAGTAGGGGAGAGTCGGGAGACTAAGTTCCTGGGAAGAGCCTAGAGCCTGAGCCTAGGCAGGCGACACCCAATGAAAAGGCCAGCATATCTGGCTGTCAGTAAATGGTGAAGAGCCCATTGAATTACTGTACCTCCCAGCAGTGACTGACCTAATGCATCACGCTCGCCACTGCTGCTGCCGTCAACTTGTCAACAACTTGATCAAAGTTCCACCGAGTTCCACCGCTCAGGGCAATTCGGGGTTGGGGCCCAGTCTTGAACGCGGACCACCAAGGATTGGTTCAAAGTTTTATCGGATTCTGATACGGCGTCCGACTCAGGCTAGCCGTGGACGGATTCGCAGAAGATGCAAGGCCCTTCAACTTGTTGCGCCTTCTCCCTACGCGACTCGTGCAACGTCAGTTAACCGCGATACATTTACAAACTTGGCTGTTTTCTTTTTCGCAAACCACTGCGAAGGCCTTTGCCGTAAACCATAGAGGCTCAGCGCTCATGTATCGTAAAGTTCGACTCAGCGAGCCCCGCTCAAGTTCGACACTCGTTTGACACTCTTAGGTTGGAAAGGCAGGATTCAGAACCTCTCACTTCACCCATGTCACTGCAAGTGAGCGAAAGGGCGTCGATGCTCCGTTGAAATGAACGAAGGCTCGAAATGAACCGCAAGAAGACCTATCAGTTGGAATGCGGTTGGCTCATTACTTTTCTAGGGTCGGTGCTTCGACGATCACTGATTGCAGAACTTCTCGGGAATCTGCGAGTGTGCCGTCTCTTTTCCCCCACCCGAAATTCAACAATCTTGCCACGGCCCTGCGGGGACGGGTTTATTCGCTGGTTTTTAACGGTCACCAGAGGTCGTTTTGAGAGTGTCATCATGCTGTGATTATTTTGTTGGTCCACGACAGATCTGGTGTGTTCTGGCTTTTTTCGTTAATCTTCGATTATCGTCCTCGAAGCGACTCCGTAGAGTGCGGCGTGTAGAATCGCCTATGCATCGACCGTGTTCGACCTTGATCCCCTTCACCTTTTAACACTCGCCTCCCATCCCTTCCACACCCTCCGTTTCCCTTTTCCATTCCTTCCCTTCGTCCCACACCACCTTCGTCCCACACCATGGCAGCGGTCCCTATAATTGCATCCCATTTTATAGGTGAGACGATGATGCGTATCCGTGGAACATAATCTAATATTTCACAGGTGTCATGTTGTGCAGTCTGTATGTCTCGTTTCGTGACTGTTCCCTCCGTTTTCGACATATCCTGACGAACATCTAGGCTATATGGCTTCACACTAGCCCAGACATGGTACTACTTTCACTCATTTCCGAAAGATAAGTTGCACACCAAGCTGCTCGTCAGTCCGTCTGTTTGATTCCAACCACCCGCTCACCCACATTCCCTCTTAGGTTATATTCTTGAGGTATTTGGTTCGCCGAGGACGCGACCGAAAAACTTATCGGAGTGTCAACCCAGCGTCCTCGCTACAGCCCAAGTAATACTCGTCTGCGCGTCACTATACGAGTATACGATAGTTTGGTCAGGAGATTTAGCAATGTCATCTTATGTCACCAAGTAAGTATTTTTCAATTTGTCGCAAAATCGCCTATCGCTCAGATTTACGCCGTCAACTCAACATAGGTCGTTTGAGGTAGGGTGGTTGGCACGAAGACCCACGTTCTTAACTAATCAATAAGTTCGTCCCCAGGCATCAATGGGTGTCTCGGTGAGAGTTACAGTATCACGGGCTCTATCTTATTCTGACATTTTTCGTGCCAGTCTGTTGTTGCGTTTGCAGTTCAATTGTGAGTACGGTCATCTTTGTTTTATTCATTTTTCACGAACTCGGTGGATAAGGATATACGCCCACCGAATATGGAGATGTGAGTTCCCTCTCCTTCCGCAATTTATTAACCTCGGTTACTGAATTGGGCAATCTAGTAAGCTTTTGCAACAAACTGATGACACTCCCAATCGTGAGTCGAATCACCGTTCCGCGTCACGTCAATAATCAATCCTTTGACCTGCGACCCTGTAGGTTATTTTGGCATTCATTGCATTAGGTACGTCCCAGTCGCTAGACGTCATCCGACCTCATCAAACTCAGTTCCCTAGCATGCGGGACAGGTGAGTCTGGGGTAGAGCTTGATACCGTTTACGGACTTATTATTGCCTTGGAGCGATGTTGATAGAAACGTAAGTAATCATTCTCCCCGTCTCCACATCCCCATATTGACGAAGCCCGTTTCCGTCATAGCATTCGGATCCCACAATGGCGGAATACCCGAGGTACCAATGTCAGTCTGTTCTTGCTTGATAGATTTTCATTGGTCGGAATCGTGCACATTGCGCTGACCCATGTCCAACATGCACTCGATTACGTAGCTCTCAGCACTGATCTTCTCTCTCGCTTCAATTGCCTGCGACCTCCTTATTGCCGGCACACAAGTGTATTTGTTCCACAAATCCAGAACGGGCATTGGTCGGTAAGTCCCTTCGTCTGGACGAGGGATACGTCAGGTCAATCGTAATATTAGGTTGGGTGGTCTTATCACCAAATTGACCTTCCTGGTGGTGAACGTCGGCCTGCTCACTAGGTAACGTGTTCTTATGATTGAGTTTGGACACGCTGACCGAGAAGCGTTAGCGTCGATGTGACTATTTTTGTTATCTTGGTACGTCACTTTGCGAGTGTTCATAGAAGGTATTGACACCCCCCAACAGTTTATCGTCTGTCCGTCCAACGGCGGCTTCGTCGTTCCTTACATTCTAATGAGCTATTGTACGTCCATTTATTTCCTTCCGCCAGCCAAAGTTCACTCGGGTCGCCGAACGTCGATCGTCAGTCTACCTTATTTCGTTTCTGAGCGTGTGAGTGCCACTCTTGTCCCCTCTACCTTCGGACCGACGACGACGATTGGATTTACAGATTGAACTCGCGCGTTCTCCTGCGCGAGTTAATGGATAACGAGGAGGTAAGCTCGCTTCTCCTTCCTTTATTCCCATCTTTACCAATGACCACTATTTGTAATCGAAATAGTTCCCCTGCCCGAACATCGTTGCGAGCACAACATGCGAAGAACTCGCAGTCCCCTGTCCATATCCTTCACCATGTCCCTCTCCCTCAACGGTTCCATGTCATTGTCCACCTCCCTGCGCATCGCCCGTGTCCCCATCCTCTTCACATTCGTACCCACCACCCTCGCGCTTGCAAACGGGCACACCAAGTCTCGCTGTGCCTCGAGACGAATCATGCACCGAGTCCAATGACAACACGTTGGCTGTCGTGTTGGTACCGAGGGTTTGACCACCATACGCCTTTGCTTCGTCAACTCGTTCGATGTCGGGTTCCGCGTGTATGTTCGGTCGAGTCTCGGTACACCATTCAACCGGCCCTGATTTCGGGCTCAGATCGCCCATACACGTATGCCGTCGGGACCGTCTGCCTGTAAGATTGATCATTGAATTCTGAATCTCCACGAACGGCTACGGCATTTTGGTGTGGGCGACGCAAAAAGGAACAAGTTGAATGGGGTACTACGCGAACTCGATCAAGAAAGTCACGGGTTATCAATTGATTGATTTACACGGACCTTTTGATTGCAAATGGAATGCAATGATGCGACTCTTGGTTTGAGAATCTAAGGTAACGGGGATCATCATCGAGGCGAGAACGCGAGTCTCGTAGAGGCGGCGTAAGTACTGATGTTCAAGTTGGTTCCTCCCACTCGAGGCTATGGTGTGGCGCAGGTGGAGACTCGGAGAGCACCTGACGAGTGTGAGCGGGGTATGGTTGGCATTTTGCTGGTGCTAGGGGATGTCAGAGCATCGCATTGCTCGACGTGACGCGTGTTCGTTCTCTGCAAAACCTTGGAAGAGTCACGGTAGGAATGACCGTCTTCCTACCAAAGGGGCTACCTACGGGAGATTAGATTACGGATGTCACAAACGCATTTGCACATCTCCACGACCAACAACCCCGGCTTCAGGGCGCCGGGGCCACTCTACACTGGCAGGCAGGTTGCAAACATGAAAATCAATTTATGAAGTACACGATAGACATTTGAACTATTCCTCTGAGTTTGTTAGAGAACGACTACTAAACCCCTGAGGCCCGTGCATATGTATGTTCCTGCGTCCTGTTTTGTCATCATATATACGTAGTCCTTTCGTTTCCCTTTGTTTTCCGTAGTGTCGTTCTGGTCTATTCTAGCGTCCAACGTAAACGTGTATCGCGGGCTCTGGTGAACGTGACAGAGTTGGTGAAATCCCCCTCGTCCGAGCCATTCAATTCCTCAATCAACTCATCCTAACAACTAGTCATCATGTCCAAAGTAGTTTACATGGTAGCAAAGTATACAGGAATTAAGCTGTAGCTCAAGTGTAAAAACAAAACTCAAGTATACAAAAAAGCATGTGAAAGTGTGGTACAAAAGTGTAGGGAAGTGTGTAGAGTAGATTATTGAAAGTGTACGAAAAAGTGTAACAAGTGTAGCCCCATTTCCCTAATACTTGGACTCGCAAGCAGGTCACGTGACCATGTTTAACCCGCCATGTCACTGTCAGCCATTTCCAGTCTTTTCCTCACACCTCTTCCGCCTCAACCTCGACAACATAACACAGCCAGCGTGGGCTCAACAGTCCCGGCATCAAAAGGTGAGTAAATGCTCACTAAGGAAAGCAAACTGCTCACCTCCCACACAGCTGCTTGGAATGTTTGCCCATCTCCACCTTTTTACAAGCTTGACCAGTGCTCACCCGTGTGTGCTGTGGCCCAACCCTACGACCCCATCCCCCACCTCTTTTCAATCGCAACTGGCGCTCGCTCCGCGCCACCTCAAAAACCCACCCCCCACCTTTTTAGTACTGGAGGCTCTGGACCTCAAGCGGCGAAGAACAAATCTTCAATCAGCTGATTCGGAGCAGTCGATCACACGTCGTTCTATCCATGTAGCACTAGATTCTATTCATTATGTATCGCTCACTATCGACTCATGTACCCTAACGAGCAAAAAGTCGAAGTTTCAAGTCGTCGTTGCTAAGAATGAATCGTTTTTTGCGCTCAACAAACGATGCAATCTTTTTTTTTGAAACTCAAAATTATACACTGTTCTATCCACCTTCTTCTCGATGCTTTTTGTATAACTATAAAGTGAACCGTCACCGTGACTTTTGGAAGGATTTCCAAAAGTCTGATCATCTACTCTATCCATACCATGTAAAAACAAAAGATCTTCGAATTCAAGCAAGTCTTTGCGACACGAGTTATCATGATTGCGCTTACATTCCAATCCCCCTCCCTCCCCTCTAGTACAACCTAACTCCTCTACACGACGAGATACCCATCCGTAACCAACCCCTGCAAAAACGGACCTACAACGCCCTGTTCACAAACACCCACCAACCCTACCCACGTTTCTCTTCTCAACACCACCGTCCCTCCTCCTCCAGTTCCAAGCGCACGCCCTAAAAACGCACGAGGATCTTTAACATACCCAACCGGATCGACAGGTACATTTTCAGAAGCTGCCAATCTCGAATAAGCAGCTTGATAACCTGCTGTTTGTTCTTCGTAATCGATCACCGTTGAACCGCCGTCGTTTTCGTTGGTGGAGGTGGAGGTGGAGGTGGAGGTGAGGTATTGGGGTTCGCTGAATAGTTTGACGAGCGCTGTGAATGCTGTTGGCCTAGATGGCGGTGATGCGAGGTGAGCAGGTGAGATGTGAAAACAGTGAAGAGAGAAGAGGGGACTCACCAAATCTGAACCGTAGGCTCAGAAATCATCACCCTACTCTCCGTAAGCATCCTCGTCAACCCCACCACGACCACTTTCCGATCCTTGTGAGGCATCTTTGGTACTTGAGGTATAATGAACCCAGTCAATATCTGTGACCATAGTCTGTGTGAGAACCCTCGTCGTCAGTATAGCATTCCCCCTTTCCCCCCCTTCCCCCGCGCCCACTCACTGAGGTTGGATTTCTTCGACGGTCGAAATCACGTAATCAGGTCCAAGTCCAGCAACGTCGATAGCCATCGCGAATAAGATAAAGTGAGCGAAATGATAGACGTATTTATCCGTCTTGCTCGTTTGCATGCGCGTCAAGAGCGTCATCACCAATGGACGCATGTATTGTTTCAGTTGGGCTCTAGTCATATGCGTTAGACTGGGGAACTGGGGACTGGGACTGGGACTGGAGAAGGAAACAAGGCAACTCACGGAGGCACATTCTGAACAACGCCATACAACAACTCGAATCCCCACACATCATTCATCTTCGACGGTACCAATCTCTGTTGTACGATCGCCAACACGGCCGTGATCTGACCAGAAGCCACCATCTCCGTCACATCTCTCTCAAGGAACGCTCGGAGAAGTTTCACTAATCCGGGGATGCTCCCCTTTTGTTGCCAACAGACTGGGGTGAGGAGGAAGGGAAGAAGCGAACGGTATTCGCCAGGGATGGAGGTCGAGTGGAGAGAGAGCATTTGAGCGAGGATTTGAAAAACGTAGGGGATGTATTCTGGTGGGAGAAGTGACTATAGTGCATAGAACGAGCAGAGGGAGAACTCACGATCAATGTCTTGTTGCAGTATCACCGTGAACGGTCCGAACAACGCTTCCTCAAACTTTGGAAGCGCCCCTGGTGTGCCATGAATGACGAATCTGCCCGCGTGCGTCAGTCATCATCATCATGTTACCACGACGCAAACGAACCTGATCAACGCAGATATACTCTCAAAGATATACTGGTCAAAGTTGGGATTGCTCGGGTTCTTTGAGATCAAACCGAGTATGTGAACAAGTCGGCCGAGAACTTGTTGATAAACCGGGATGAGCGTCTGACGCGCCGTCACGATCACTCGCATCGCGCCTGTCGTCTGTATGAGCAAAAGGGATGGAGAAAGATGGGATGGATGACTTACACTTCATGAGATGGTCGTTCTCGGCCACTTTTTCGGGGGTACCGGCGCCCTCGATCTTGACAAGCACGGCGTTGAGCAAATCAGCTGCGAAATCGTGGACGTCTGCTTGAGTGAATCTGTCGAGGGAGTCAGGGTAATGAGGTACTCTCGTCGACGAGCGACACTCACAGTAATTGTGATCCCTTTTTGATGAACAAGATACGGTCGATAGTGATAGCAGCGTATGTATATGCAACATAGTTGTCGGACGTGAGGTGCTTGATTAAGAGCGGTAGCACAGAGAGCAATTGTTCCTTGGTCAACTACAACAGTAAGAGACGTCAGACACCGGTCCAGTCACGATACGTGAACCCACCTGATTGCGGAAGGTCAACAAGAAGCGAATCGCATCAACTTGCAGGATCGGATGCACAGTTCCCTGCGCAGCCTGCAAATCCTGGAACACATGGTCTGAGAAGAACTTGACCACGTCCACTTGGGCATTGATGGACGTCACACCATGCTACACCCAATCAGCAACCCTCGCACCCTGATATAAAGTCTACCTACCTGACTCGTCGACGCTTCCGTCGCTACCGCACCAAGCAGATACACCGCAGAGTCTTTCGCGCGCCAGTTCTCTGCAGGGTTACGTGCATACTCTGAAAGACCAGTCTGAATCCACGTTCCGACGATCTCGGTGGCTTCGGTCCGGGATCCGCTCCCGACGAGCGCCTGTAAGACGTCGGCAGCAGCCTGTCTGCGAGTACTTGCCTCAGCTGCGCCGGCGCCAGATGGGAGAGCGAGATCAAGCCGAATGAACTCGAGCGGGTCGTCTTCGAATTGCTCGAGATCGTGTTCGCGAAGGGAAACGTTTGGCACGACGACACCTTGGACAAGAGAGGAGATGACGTCACGCGAGGAAAAGAGTTGTTTGTAGTATCCCGAACGGATCGCCGTAGAGATGAATCGTAGAGACTGTGAGACGAGCTAAGAAGTAGAGTGAGGTGAGTTTGAAGGGGATCGGAACGTACAGGCGACTCACGTTATCGTCTGCAACGTTTGGAAGTTTGTTTGATCCGACGAGTTGCCAGACGCTCTGAACAAAATTCTCAATCGCAGGTGACTTTGAGAGTTGATCGGGGTAGAGTTTGATGTACAGCTGAACGTGGTTCATTCGTAAGGAGGGTAATCAGAAACACAACAATACATCGCGAACCTCTGTTATCTCAAATATCACAGTCTTGAGACGTGCTGGGAGAGATGGTGTCGATTCATCAGACTAGGGAGTGGATCAGAAGCGGTTGGATAGCAGGGAGTTAGGCTCACGTCCTTACGCAACTCGGGTGGATCCCACGTCAAGAAACGCTGGAACCAACCCGTGGATGGTGCGAAAAATTCGTTATGCGCGTCTTCGATGGAAGGAGGTAGATCGTGACACGTAAAGTCGTAAAAGATATCCGCTAACAAGATCTGCGATTGTGCAATAACCTCGGGATTGGCCGGCAAGGGTGTCGACAGCAGTATGTTAGCGGTTTGACGGAAGAGAGCGAGGAAAGGATCCATAAATCGCGAGAAGACGAGGTTGATCTCAGTGTAAAGGTCGTCTGAGCGTACTTGAGAGCGCCACTGACGGAATATGGAATGTGCGGTCTCGAGTACACCCAGGTTTACATTGTACTCTGTGAGTGAGAGTGATTGGACGAGTTGCTGGATCTAGAATCAGACGGTTGTGATCGGGAAAGCAAGAGGGTGACAGACGTCGATGAGGTCATCCCACTTGGTGGGGAAATCTAGTTCTGCGATGAGGGCGACAGACTCTGCGATCTGAGCACGGATGCTCTTGTCTGCTGGATCAGCTAGAGAGATCATCGCAGGAACCAACTGCGAACGGAGAGCGGCCTTGTCATGTTCAGGGAGAGGAGCGACATCCTGCGATGAGGGATCGCTGAGTATCCAGAGTTGAAAGGATAGGGATACGTACTTCCTCCCATCTCAGCTTTGCGATGTTTTTGAGATAAATTCCACCAGAAAGACGGACTGCACGGTCGCGTGTGTTGTCGAGGATGAGAGTAAGGAGATGTGGTAAGAAACCTGGTTGAGTTGCGAGTTGATTTAGTTGCTGTTCAGCTTGTTTTCTCGATGCAGGCTGTAGCGATGCACTGAGCAACGATCCGATGTCAGACATGATCGTCGTTGGCTCTTCTCTCCCTGAGCAACTCTCTCTATCGCGACGCGTGTGGTCTGTTTGTTCTTGCTTTACATAACCCCTGTCGAGGGTCTGTTTTCCTATTTACACGAGCATGAACTCTGAAGTTGAACGTTTCCTTGTTGCAGTGGGAAAAACGAATTGTTTCGATATCGCGAGCGAGGTCGGCGTGGATACCTGTCATTGGCTTGAATTCTGAGTGATGTCCGAGAAAATTGTTGGATCGGTACCACGATCCACACCAAGGAACCGTAGTGTTCACTCGAAAGAACTCAAACGCGAACAGCATAAACGCCCGTCCGAGTCGCATGAAAAGAAGCATACGGAATACAAAACGCTCTCGGAGTCACACACTGACACTAGCCACGACCTCACCACCCAATCTCCCTCAACACGCTCTCCGAATCTCGTAGCTTGAACGCAATCCTCGTTCGCCGTTTATCGCTTGTTCGAGCGTGTCGTACGTCGTCGGTGTTGAACTCCTCGTCCTCGTCCTCGTCGTGGTCTCGTTCGTCATCGACCTGCATCGATTCAGGTTCGCTCTTCGTCCGTTCGTGAATCGACACCCCGAGACTGTGCTCCACCCTCTCGTCGGACCCACCAGCGACCGAGATTTCCGCGCCTCCCACATGTCTACGTACCTCTCTCTCGATCCGCCTGTACCGTGTGAGCGATTTCGACCGTCGATGTGCACCACGAACCATTCTCGAGCTCGGACTTCCACCTTCAGAGTGTGTACTGGAGAATTCGACGGTGGGCGCTCTCGTTTCCGAACTTGACTTTGGAGAGAAAACGGGTTCGGGCTGTCCAAGTTCCCGTTCCCGCCGTGTTTGACGTTCCTTCTCACGAGCCCTATAATGCTCATGTTCGCTCGCATCCGATAGACGAACTTTGAGTCCTAGCGACGTGCCATCCTGTCTCGGTGAGTTCGTTCCAGACCATCCTGTTCCACTGCCAACCGTACCGAAAGAAGACATCGAAGCGGATGGCATCACTGATTCAACGCGAGGTGCACGTGGAGGATCGGCAAGGGGAGACGTGCCGGATACGGGAGTGGGGGTATACATGTCGGAGGCAGCGCGTAGAAGGTGTGGAACGGTGCAGACCGTGTCAGAGGTTGTGACGGTCGATAAAGTGTCTCTGGCTCGTCTCCATGGGCCATACGGAGCATAGGGAACGTTCGTTCCAGAGCCCTCGGTGTAAGAAGGCCCACCTCGAATCGCTTCGTTCGAGTTGGCAGATCCGCCAGAGGGGGATTGGGAATCCCCGTTGTTAGGATAGAATCCTGTTCTGGAACGAGCGCCTACGATTCGGAGAGATGAGTTCAAGTGGGGAGGGGTGTAGAGAGAAGTGGATGTTGCGCTCGATGGACGGTAGGCATGTGCATAGGTGCGTGCGTCGTGGATGAGTTCGGCTGTTGCGGAATGTACAGGAGCTGTGTTTGGACCATGGATGTCGGCGTCAGCTCTGGCTCTGGCCCTGGCCCTGGTACGTGTGCCTTGAAAGGAGGAGGAGAGGAGTCGGGAGAGCCGTGTATCCTGTTGTTGCTCGTTGTTGTTGGAGTATGCATGCATGAGCGGCAGTCCCAGTGGTTCAATGGAAGGGGCAGGAGAAAGGGTGGATGTGTCTGAAGCGAGGGATGAGGAAGGGGAAAAGGGAGATATGTATGCAGGAGATGGGACACGAACGGGGGGAACGTGGATGGGACTGTACTGAATCGACCGACTGGCATCCTTTGTATGATCGAGATTGAGTCGTGATCCAAACACGGTATCGCTGGGGGTACATACAGGGGTCGTCACAGGGATGAGTTTACGCTTTTTCTCCGGGGTTGGGAAGGCGAAACTGTGCAGCTCGAGGTGGTGTGGAAGCAACGACGGCGCGGAGATGTTTAAGCTTGGGGTCGTGCTTGGAATCTGGGGGGAGACCCAGGATTCGTTGGAGAGACGTTTCTTGGATGAGGCTGACAGATGAAATGGGAGTAGAAATGAGGCAATTCCAGGACGAGGTTTGGGTGGGTCTTTGAACGGGTCTGCGAATGCGAGACGGTGACGACGGATGAAGTAATTGGCCGTAGCGTACAAGGCGGCGAGGGCGAAAAGGACACCAGATACGGTACCGACCGTAGCAAGAATGTGAGACTGGGAGTGAACGGGAAGTGTCGCATGTGGAACCTGCGAGGGAGATGGATGCGGAGATGGGAGAGATGGTTTGTGTTCGTATGGTGCAAGGATGCTGGCAGGAGGAGAGTTTGGTATGTGTACTAGCGGTGCGGGTGAGCTGACGGCGTGCTGGACTGGCTGTTGTCCGTGTGCGATGCCAGCTGGATCGTCGTACCAGCACTCCTCCTCGTCCTCCTCCTCGGCGAGAGGACTTGGAAGTGCTTGAGAATGAATGGCGAGTAAAACGAGCGTAGTAAATGAGCGTAAACGAGACATGTCTCTGAGATATACAGCAAACTATACAGCCAGATCTTGACCGACCCCATCGCTGTCCTCCCTTTTATCAATCTGTCACTCGATGAGGCTGACATCGACCGCGTATGGCCACACGTGACCCATTGATATTCGTCACATGACCACCACGTTGAAATCGCGTTTTGATTCGATTCAAAAAGACGAAACTCACTCTCGTCCTCCTCCTCCTCCTCCTCCTCCTCCTCCTCGTCTGCGATGAACAATCCAAAGACACCGTCCAGATTTCGGTCTCGCAGCGATGCTAAAACACCACTCACCCCATCTGTCGTATCCGCGTTTAATGCTGTCTCGCTAGGTTCACCGCAGAAACGCGGTCATCCAGCTGATATCTCCAATCCATTCATCGCAAGATCCCGTCCACCATCACCCGTAAAACGAACCACCTCTGCTGCTACTTCTGTTGTGTCCTCGAATACGGGTGTTATCAGGAAAGGCGGGATCGAATCCCGTCTTGAGGTTGTTTCACATGACTATCGTCCACAAGCACGTCCAGAGCTCAAACGTTCTCGATCGACACCATCCACCCGTGAACGCACACTATCTCATTCATCCACTGCTCAACCAGATCGTTTCATTACTGCTCGCGAAGATCCTGCACTCCCTTCCTCTTTGTCGTCTGGTGCGACCGCTGCCACTGCCAATACCGCAAACTCATCTCCTGGTCACACTGCCCGTTTGGCAAATGCAACGGGCGTTCCTCTCAATAAGCGTGTATTGGCATACCATGAACCACCTCCTGCTTCTTCATCCAACTTCATGTCTGCACAGCGCAACATTGCACGTCCACTTTATGCCCGCGATGCTCTTCCATCCTCGAACGGTACCGCCTCTTCCAAGACGAGACGTGTGCCAACTACGCCGGAACGCGTGTTGGACGCACCAGGCATGGTAGACGACTTCTACCTCAACCTCGTCTCTTGGAGCGCGCTGAACGTTGTTGGTGTCGCTCTCGGAGAAAGTACCTATCTCTGGGCTGCCGATACCGGTATTGTCTCCCACCTAGCTGACGCACCCAACGACACCTACGTGGCGAGTGTCGACTTCAGCGGCGATGGTGCCTACATTGGAATCGGTCTCGGCACAGGTGCCATCGAACTCTGGGACGCGTCATCGAGTCAAAAGCTGCGGACGATGTCGCCCAGCTCAGATGCGACGAGTGCTGGTCAGGTGGCTAGTCTCAGTTGGTTCAACCACATCCTCACATCGGGTCACTCGAATGGCTCGATCGTGCACCACGATGTGCGAGTACCCCGACACGCCGTTGCCACGATGCAAGGTCACACAGGTGAAGTCTGTGGACTTCGCTGGAGTTCAGGCGGCGAAGTTCTTGCTAGTGGTGGCAACGACAACGTCGTCAACCTTTGGGACGGACGTGGTGGGGACGTTGGCGGTGGATCCTCTCGCGGTGCACCCAAATGGACGAAACGGAACCACACTGCAGCCGTCAAAGCACTCGCGTTCGCGCCTTGGTCGCCGCTCCTTGCGAGTGGTGGTGGTACGTCGGATACGTGTATACATATTTGGAATATGAACACGGGTGCGAGGTTGCACACGTATCACACGGGGGCTCAGGTGACGGGGGTTCATTGGAGTACGGATAGGAAGGAACTTGTGAGTACGCATGGGTTCCCTGGGAATGGGGTCATCGGATGGGCGTATCCTCCTCCTGCTTCCTCTACGTCCTCGGGTTCGGGAGGAGCAGGGACGGGCACCGCTCCGCCAACGCCAACGCCAAAGCTGTTCGAAATTCGTGACGCACACGACTCCCGAGTGCTCTTCTCTTCGCTTTCACCGAATGGGGAGGTACTCGTGACGGGTGCGGGAGATGAGAATCTCAAGTTTTGGAGGATTTGGGATTCGAGGGATTCGAAGAGTGGGAAGAAGAAGGGGACGGTTGGGAAGAAGGAGGAGACGAGTGTGGGTGCGAGGGGTATTTTGGGAATTCGGTGAAACGTGAGCAGTCTTTGTCGGGGGGGGGGGGCTGTCGAATTTGATTGGATCGAGTTTGGATATAGTATGCTATGGTTGTGAGCTATACCCAAGCTATACCTGGTCCCGTACTAGGCGTTCGTTTTTCTGAGCTATGATTTTCCGGATTATGGATCTGATGTGAGAGGTTTCGATAGCCAATGCTAGTGCGCCGACGCATCGACTGAGCATCTGTGCTCGCTAGTTTACTAATCTCTTGCTTTCTTCCCTTCTTTCCATTCTTCACCCTGAGTTGTCTGTCTGACCTGGCAGTTTTTGATTCGTACCATCTCGGAATCGGACAACGTGGAAGATGAGTTGGTAAGTCATACCTTTCCTCTCCATGGCCTACATGTGCGTCTCGAACTCGGTCATTGGACTCCTTGAGGCCAGTGAGGATTCCGACATATATATTCTAAACAGCGTACGAACCGAGAATTGACCGATCCAGATCACCGAAGAAGAGATTAGCTGGCTGTCAACACGTGGTTTTCGATTTCCAGCTGATCAGACCCAGGTCCCTGATCTCACTGGCACAATCACCATGGGACTTTGCCTGACAAAATCAATGGCTTGCTGTTCACCAGACGACACCGGGTCCCTTCAATCGCCAGTCACTGTGACCACAGCTCCATTGGTAAATCGGACGTGTCTGATTGTCGGGCTCATACACACGAACTGATTGAATCACTCAAAAAAAGACTGACAGGCTTTGCGAAGCATGCGAAAGGCTTGACCTTTCCTGCACCATCGACCGACCTGCTGGCCCTACCTACCAGTTAGGGGTAGAAGGAAAGCCTGATCCTCGTTGTCACTTTTGCTATCTGATGACCTGCGCACAAACATTATTCGCTCCCGGCATGGTTCTCGAACAATTCCAGCCATCGACCACCCAATGGATCCCTCAGCGCGGCTGGTCGACCGGCATTCCCGATGTATACATCGTTCCCCTGAACGAAGCCACTGCGACATCTCCCTATGCAAGCGCTCGAGAGATCCAAGCTCAGATTGATCCTACGATCGTAACAAAGTGGTTGCGACTTTGCGATCAATATCATTCGGATACGTGTTCCCCGACCCCTGGCGTCATCCGATCACCGGAACATCCTGATGGACTCGAGGTTCTTCGCGTCATCGACGTGCATAACAAGTGTGTCGTTGAAGCGAAACCGGGCGTACGATACGTTGCGTTGAGCTATGTCTGGGGCTCAACAAACTGGAGTAAACTCCTCAATGAGAACAAGGAGCAGTTGGCGGCACCACAAGGCATCCTCAACGTGTTTGGTGGTCTCCCATTGACGATGGTGGACGCAATCGAGTTGGTATCGCGTATTGGGGAACGCTATCTCTGGGTCGACTCGCTCTGTCTCGTTCAGAATGACGATGGCGATCTAGCAGCTGGTGTCGCAAAGATGGATTTGGTATACCGAGGTGCCATCTTGACAATTGTTGCTTCTGATGGGGATGAAGCGAACTGGGGATTGGCAGGCGTAGAGAAGGGCAGCAGGGAGGTGTATCAGCCGATCAAGGAGGTCGTCCCAGGTACTAAGATGACACATACGTATCCGCTGGGCTATGCAATGACGATGACGGGCAACAAGTATTATCTTCGTGGCTGGACGTGAGTAACCCGATTTTATGTTTGTGTTATCGTCTCACCTTAGGCTGAATCGTCTGCTTAAAGCATGCAGGAATTAACCCTTTCTCATCGCGCCCTTATTCAGGCAGCTGGCCGCTTCTATTTCCGCTGCCATGCAGGCTGTTGGTGTGAAAGTACCATCTTTGATAATTTCCCGACGATCCCTACTCCCCAGGGCGATTCCGCCACACCCTCTATGCCTATCCTTCCTGATCACATTTCCGATCCCCTTAACACTTACGTCGAGATCATCTACCGCTACTCAAACCGAGGATTGTCATTTGAATCAGACAGCATCAACGCAGCTACCGGAATGCTCCGGCATGTAATGCTTCAGATGAAGTCAGACATACTGGAGGGATTACCGACAGTAATATTCGACCTGGGACTGCTGTTTGCAGCGCCTGGCCAAGTCGAGCTTCCAGTTCATACCATATACACTCCTTTTCAAGAATACTGGCGAAGAAACGATTTTCCAAGCTGGTCTTGGGCAGGGTGGCATGGCGTAGTTCACAGCTTCACGGACGCGAGGGTGGACGGGGAACTTGATGTCGGGAAATGGTTGGCCTCGACGACATATATCATATGGTACAAACGGGATCCTATGACCGGGGAGCTCAGCCTGGTATGGGATTATGCTGAACAAGCACTTCGCGGGGAACCTCCTGGGGGTGCTGGATATCGCTGCAATCCGGGCCCAGGTGTGGATCGCTACGGCCGCAACATCGACCGTATATCGCGCGGTATGAATACCATGCCAAACTCTCTGGACCCCGACGTTACTGGTATACTCTTCCCTCGGAAACATCATGTCCTTCATTTCTGGGCGTACACCGTCCGTTTTCCGCGCTTGAAACCACCTCCTGAGGGAGTTAACATCCTAAAGTTCTTCAAGATTCTTGGTGTCGATGGATCGAGCTGTGGTTTGGTCCAGTTGGACGCTTGGAAGATGTTCAAAGGCGAGGAGGGGCCATACGAGGCGATACTTTTGTCCAAGGGTGATCGATATGGACGTTATCTGCGCGGTGATCCCGAGGTGGACGAACGCCCGTTTTGGTGGGTGATGCTTCTTGAATGGATGGGTGACGGAAGATCAGTGGCGGAGAGAAGGGGGATAGGGTATTTGTGGTTGGAGAGCGTCAGCGACGTGATGGAACCAGGGATGGTTTGGAAGGAGATCGTGCTTGCTTGACTCCTCAAGTATGTTGCTCCCCGCGAAAAGCTATCGATGTCCCACAGGTGACAGCAGGCATCGCCGCCTTCATTGTTTCATCCCTCCAACTAAGTTACTACAGAAGCCATGGATGGTGTTGCCGGAGGGTGAACGATTGTCTTCATCCCGACTCTTTGGTTTGTCTAGGGGAGACTAGGTGTTGCCTCAGTTGTTGGTCTCGTTCAAGAGTCGGAGCCGTCAAGAAAGCCGAATCCTCTTGCACCAATCTGTGGTTTGGTTGGATCGTTGGGAAGAGTGAAGGAGTGATGCAGGACACCCATCTAGGATTCATGCTTGGTGTGGATCGCTGGTCAAGACTGGTTTGCATCAATTCGTCGCTCATCTCGGCGCTCGAACCGTAGCCTAGAGTTGGTAGACCATGCCAGTGAAGGTGTTTTTTTTTTGTCTAGTGGAACTGCGCACTTGGGAGGGAAATTTGTGGGTCGCTCTCGTAGACAGAACTTATCAACACGTCTCAGTATGCCGTCGCAAGATCTCCACATTATTCGAGTGAATCCACAGCATCCAACTAATAACTGCACGACGACGACAATACAACAACAACAACAACAACTCGATCAGAACGAAGGGGGGGTAATATCCAATGCACGCTCTATCCAACACTCACAAAGTATCCCCACATCTCATCCCATCCCATCTCATCTCATTCACCACCATCTCCGATTTACGACGATCCCGAGCCAATGATATCTGCGAGCTGTGTCTTTGGAATGGCAGATGGATATGCCAAACGTTGCAAGCGCGTCTGTGTGCGTTGTTCGTACGCATAACCGAACCCGATGAGCGTATATTCGCTCCATGCGGTACCGAGGAAGGAGAGGCCGATTGGTATGCCTGGGGCGGGGTAGTAGGTGTTGGGACCCGCGATACCGATGGTGACGTTGTTGGGGTAGAAACCTAGGGGAACTGGGAGGGGGGGGGGGGTGGGGAATGTCAGTATGGGACGGTGCTTTTGGAGGGATGGAGAGAGTAGACAGTACCAGTGATGATGGGGTATCCGGCGATAGCTAGGAGGAACAATTCATGATGAGGTGGAGATGACAGAGTGGATGATGAGAATGGGACTCACCAGCAGGGACGGTGGTGTATCCAGGTGTGGGGAGCACGAGCGCATCCAAGGCATACTTCTTCAATGCTGCGTCGATGCCGTTCGTCGCCCCGAGTTCCTTGTCGAAGGCAAGTGACTCGTAGTAGGACGGGTTGTATCCGGTGGTCGCTTCGGATGCGATCAAGCTGGACGTGAGATCAGGTTGGAGGGAGTGGTGATACTGCAAAACAAAGCAGGGTGCTCACATTGATTGGTCCGTGTAGCCGGTAGGCTTTTCCAAAGATGGGTTGGCATTGTCGAACGCGATGACATCAGCCAAGGATGACACATTCGAAGGGTTCACGATGAGTGCGTCGAACCATTGGTTAAGCTGAACCTACACGACCAAATTAATCACTGAACAGAACACGATACACTTCTCATCACAACAAACCTTGAAGTTAGTTTCCAAAACGACGGATTCGTTGTTTGAATGGTAGATTTCGTATGCGGAGGGCAGGTCAGCGGGGTCAACGATCGTAGCACCGAGTTCCTTGAGCGTTTCGAGGGCCTGTTCGAAAACAATGTTGACATATGGGTCGTTACCAGTCAGGCTGTCGTTTAAGAGTACAGCACGTGGAACTCCGATTCGTTTGCCAACCAGCGAGGAGTTGCTAAGGGCCATGGTGTAGTCGGGAACCGGGGTAGGCTGGGCTAGAGTGAAGTTGTCGTTGGGGTCAGGACCGGCGATGATGGACAAGACGATGGCGGCGTCTGACATAGACCGAGCAAGGGGACCGACGGTGTCTCGATGCTCAGATATGGGAATAACTTTGGGATAGAAAAGACGGGAGTAAGTACATGTGGTTGTGAACCACCACTAGAAACGAACCGCCAGCACGCGAGGTAAGGCCGACAGTGGGTTTGATCCCCACAACGTTGTTCTGGTTTGCCGGGCCTGTGATGCTTCCATCAGTTTCCGTTCTACAGTTGCATAAGTGGGACATTAGAATGAGAATGCGATACAACGAACCCAAGGGCTACTGCCGTCAAACCGATGGAGGAAGCGACTGCTGATCCAGACGAAGATCCGCAAGGGTCTCCATTCGGATAGTAAGCATTCGTGCACTGTCCACCACGTCCGGACCACCCGGATGCAATGTTTCCTCTGAAGTGAGCCCACTCAGACAGGTTGGCCTTACCTGAAATCGTGTCAGGTGAAGCGACTGTGGAGATTGAGAAGGCGTCTCGGGAGACTAACCAAGAATGATAGCGCCTGCGTTGCGCAACTTTTTGACGACGCCAGCATCTTCTGAAATAATCGACCTCAGCAGAGAGTAGCTTCCAGCAGTCGTATTCATGCCTGGAATGCAAAAAATGAGAAATCAATGCCACAACGCCACTCATCAGTGACATACCCTCGATAGCAACGGTTCCGATGTTGTCCTTGACGAGAACCGGAATACCATGCAGAGTACTCCGAGGACCGTAAGTGAGGCGCTCATAGTCCAGTGCAGCTGCTTCCTCAAGCGCGGATGGGTTAGTCTCGATCACAGCACGCAGCGCAGGCCCTTCAAGATTAACCTCCTCGACTCGGGTAAAGTAAGCCTATTTGGGTTCATCAGTGGCTCAATCAACATGAAGCACCAAGACCATGTAATCAATCCTTATCACCGTACCCAGGAGCATGTGATAGGAATGTGGGGCACGCGTCAACGTACATACCTTAATGAGGTCTACGCTGGTAAACTGGCCGGAGGTCAATCCGGCTTGAAGCTCTGTCAATGATGCCTCGTAGAGGTCAGGAAGAGGCGTTGTTACGACCGCCGATACAAAGAATGACTGTGTCAAGAGGAGAGCAGCACTTATCCAAGATACCAAACGCCTAAGCGAAGGCATGTTGAAGGATGTCGAACCGAGCTAGAACGCCGTGGGAGCGAGCGACTCGATCAGGGTCGCCTCAACCACTCCGTCGGGGACAGCGTTTTCCCAAGTTACATGGTGCACACTGCGAGGTCAGCGGATTCTACCACTGACCAAAACGATAAGCAACGAACGCGATGTAATGCACGTTGTCGCCCGGCGAGATGAGGAGCTCAAGGACACGCCGAGCTATAGTTATCAATGCAACATGAGTACATCACGGCAATTTCTCACAGAGAGCCTGAAAGCGATACTGAAAGTGGTAGAGCTGCTGAAACGACTCCCGGTGGGGCAAATGCAACATCATGGACTTGAAGTATACCGTTCACCGGGAAACACCGAGGCCAACTTATGATTGCCTCCGATTTGCCTCCGATCGTATGATCTGGCAGTTCACGTCGATCGTCGATCGATATGGCGCAGCTGCCTTATTCGCTCAAGCCAGACATTGACAGCCTCAGAGGTCTTTATATACATAAGTAAAGTTGTATAACATGCGTCGTCATCCAGAAATCTGATACAGCCGCGTACCAGGGTCCGGGTATCGCACTCAGGGGGGAGAAGAATAGTTGGTATATCGCGCGCCAGACGGCGTAGAGAATGACGAGGGAGAT